>JARQOC010000389.1:0-85000 GCA_033576535.1 Allobates femoralis
CTTGCGAAAGACATCAGTCTGCAAACATCCATGTGTGTCCACCATGATCTTAATGTCAAGAAAGTCAATAGACTTCTGACTATATTTATAGGTGAGTTTAATGTTAAGGTCATTCTGGTTTAATGATGTCATGAATAACTCAAGCTGCTCCGCCGTGCCCTGCCACACCATAAGTACGTCATCAATATAGCGCATCCAGCACTGCACATGGGCGACGGCCCGCCCGCCCCCGCACGCAAACAAACCCCCTCCCAGTGACCCAGGAACAGGTTTGCGTACGAAGGCGCGCAGGCCGCGCCCATTGCAGTGCCGCGCTTCTGTAAATAGAAATGATCTTTAAAGGTAAAGAAATTATGTGACAGGACAAAGCGGAGCAGTTCGAGAATTAACTCACACATATGGCCATCCCGGTTGGAACATTCGAGGAAGAAGCGGACCGCCTCCACACCTGCATCATGGTCAATGCAGGTGTAGAGGGACTCCACGTCCGCCGTGACAATATACATATCAGATTCCACAAAGATCCCATCAATCCTTTTAAGAGCGTCCGTCGTGTCTTTAATATAAGATGGTAACGTCTCCACTAAGGGTTTTAAATAATAATCAATAAATTTGCACACGGGATCACAAAGACTCCCAATGCCAGACACGATCGGACGCCCCGGTGGATTGATGGGATCTTTGTGGATTTTCGGAAGGAGATACAGAGTAGCGACTTTTGGTGAAGACACAGTGAGACCATCCAAAACACTCCTAGTGATGATCCCCTCCTCGAAGGCACTCACCAGGATCCTCTGAAGTTCATCAGAGTAATCCTTTAGGGGATTAGAGTCAAGTTTCTGATAGGTCCCCCTATCCCTGAGCTGTCTCTGGGCCTCTTTTTCATACTTGGTACATGGCCAGATCACGACATTTCCCCCCTTGTCTGCCGCCTTGATAACCACATCTTTATATGATTGTAATTCTTTAATCGCCTGTCTTTGTCGGCTAGTTAGGTTATCGGTAGTACGTCGAGTCTTAATTTTTTTAAAATCATCCACTACCAGCTTCATGAATATATCAACAGCTGGGCAGGCAGACAAAGGGGGAAACGTCCTAGATCTGGACCGAATTGTGGTGGGAAACTTACCAGGTCCTTCCGGGGGAATCTCCTCCTCCAGTGCCTCAAGATCCACTATATCCTGTTCCTCGGTAGTATTCATCCCACCGCGATTATCCCTAGAGTGCAATTTTCTCAGTAGTAGTTTCCGTGCAAACAGATGCATGTCTTTTAACGCTACAAAGAAATTAAAGTTATTAGTAGGTACAAATGTTAATCCTTTAGATAGGACCTCTACTTGCCCTCTAGACAGAACGCGGTCCGACAAATTAACTACCTGCAGAGAGTCTTTTCCCTTTCCCTTAGGCTTTGCAGGAATCGAGGACTGTAACCGCGTGATTATTTGTCGTTCATCACTAGTACCTGGACCTCCCTCATCTGCTGATTCACTCTCCTGGGTATCGCCTTCAGATGTCAATGATCCCACAGATGGTACTCTGGGTCTATCCGGTATCTCAGGAAGTGGTATATTGGGAGCTCCAGGTTTGGGTTTCGGTATGGGCTTAGGTTTCCCCCTCCTGGATTTCCATTTGTAGACTCGGTGATTATTGAAATCACCCAGGTCTCTTTGGAATTTTTTCATTTTTGTTTCTTTCACTTCTGTCTCCCATTTTGACAGTTCTGTATCGATATCAGCCTCAAATTTCTTGAGCGCCTCCTTTGACAGCCCATCACGTATTGAATGTTGGAGGGCATCCATTTCAGTCTCTAATCTGGCTATACCGGTCTGATTGTCCTGCGACAGCAGGTCAATAAACCCCGTGAGCAAGTATTAGCAACTTCCTCCCATTGCGTTTTGAATTCATCATTGTCAATGGGGTATGCAGGGAACACCTGCACCCTAAGACCACGGGGAATGAGACCCCTCTGCATGTATTTTTGCAGAAAGGCACGATTCCACCAAAGTCTCGTTCGTTTCCTTAATAGATCCTTGAATCTCGTGACTTTATCCCGAACTGTCCCACCATCAACCCCAGTTTCCTTTTCACCATCCTCCTTGAATGTTTCCTCAAGTTCAAGGAGCCACGTACGGTCACGGGTCCTATAGTCCATTATAGCCTCAGGAAAAACTGTGAAACACACAGAAAAAAGTATTAAATACAAAACTTCCATAGGGCTGTTGAATTCGCCGCATCAGTGTTACCACTGATTCACGGCATCTGCAGCTCATCAAACATCATTTTAAACAGGAGAAACATATGAGCTTTTTGCTTTACAAATTTTATATATTTATTAGGAAACATACATACATGGAGTAGGTGATATTAAAATTGCACAGCAAATTCATTGGTACATTATCCAGTAATATGCTCACAGAGCTCTTGCATAGTTCATTAGGGGCAATTAGTACATAAGGGGGTCACATACAAAACGGTCTAACAGGTATATTACAATGATTTTTAGTATTAGACAATTGTCAAACTGCCCATGATGCAGTGACCCAGGTACAGAATCAGTATTGCCCATACATAGTTGCATGTAGTTTTGAATGTGCAAAGAAAAACTACCATGGAAGGGACTTGAAGAACACTTCTGTTTCCATTAATGATGATATTATTATGTAATTGTGAATATGATATTGTAATAAAAGCACTATTCTTGTATATCATGCCCCCGGCGCGCATGCGCGCACTTCTGCCACGTCCCGGTCGTCATGACGATGCTCCGATGCCTGGCCGTCACCTCCCCGCTGCGTGGGTGTTTTATCCGGCAGCGGTGATGACGCGACGGGCGGAGCGCCGGAAGTGACGTATCGGGACGGGCCGCGTGTACGCATGCGCCACAATCGGCGGCTTGATTAGCTTGCACCATGACAGGTGCAGAGCTGCTTATATATACGCGTCATCTTGAGGGTCCCGGTACTCCTATTGAAGAAGCACTAACTATCATAACACGCGAAACGCGCGTTGGAGTCCGGCACTGGTGGGGGGAATCCCCTTTCTCAGCACTAAGCACTTTACTGGTATGATGGTTACTTCCATGTTCTGAGACTGCAATTATGTATGGGCAATACTGATTCTGTACCTGGGTCACTGCATCATGGGCAGTTTGACAATTGTCTAATACTAAAAATCATTGTAATATACCTGTTAGACCGTTTTGTATGTGACCCCCTTATGTACTAATTGCCCCTAATGAACTATGCAAGAGCTCTGTGAGCATATTACTGGATAATGTACCAATGAATTTGCTGTGCAATTTTAATATCACCTACTCCATGTATGTATGTTTCCTAATAAATATATAAAATTTGTAAAGCAAAAAGCTCATATGTTTCTCCTGTTTAAAATACATCAGGCAGCAGGCGGGCTCTAGGACCCTGGAGCTGCACAGAGAAGACAGCTGGACTCGGCTCGCAAAGAAACAGCAGTTACTTTGCGAGTTTCCCTGCTATCACTGGCACAGTAGCCGAGTCTAATGCAAACAATGGCAATCCTAGTTTTGTCAGCGTTTGCCAATGATTTGCATTGGACTCGTGCGAGTAAACGCTGGGAAACTCGCAGAGTACCGAGTCCTGCGAGTCCCTTACTACTCGCCGAGTAACGAGTCCTAGCGAGTAGATTCGCCCATCCCTAATATATACACATTATAATAAATTGTAATATATAATATACATAATTTATTTAAGTTAATAATATATATAATATATTTTTTTGATATATTTTTATGATATTATTTATATATAAAAATATATTGTATATATTGGTATTAAATAGATTATTGATCTATATGTTACACAATTATATAAATATTTTTCAGCCTTATATTAAATTTTTGTCTGAAATTATGTCAGTGGCTGAATATTTAATCTATATTATCTCTTTATAATTCTTTTGTGTTCTAAGACCCTTACAACATAATAGTTCAATTTTCCTTAAATTATATCAACCATACAAATATATGTAGTTGGTGTAAAGATGTCATTGGAATAATTGGATTATTATTTGAAAATCTTAAAAAAAAATTAAAAATATTCTAGACACCCGATGCATTTGCATCGGGCTCACAGCTAGTATATATATATATATATTTATATATATATACAGAAGTTGGATATATATGAATACGGTTTTAACAAGAGGAGTGAAAATAATTATCAGTAGAGACAAGCACCATCTGTGGAGAGCTACAGAAAGACCTGGAATCAGCAGGTACAATTGTTCACAGAAAACAAAGAGCAATGCACTCCCCTTCCATGGCCTGCATGCACGCTCCTGTATGCACTCTCCTGTATGCACTCTCCTGTATGCACGCTCCTGTATGTACGCCCCTGTATGCACGCTCCTGTATGCACTCTCCTGTATGCACGCTCCTGTATGTACGCTCCTGTATGCACGCTCCTGTATGCACTCTCCTGTATGCACGCTCCTGTATGTACGCTCCTGTATGCACGCTCCTGTATGCACGCTCCTGTATGCACTCTCCTGTATGCACTCTCCTGTATGTACGCTCCTGTATGCACGCTCCTGTATGTACGCTCCTGTATGCACGCTCCTGTATGCACTCTCCTGTATGCACGCTCCTGTATGCACTCTCCTGTATGCACGCTCCAGTATGCACTCTCCTGTATGCACGCTCCTTTGTGCACTCTCCTGTGTGCACGCTCCAGTGTGCACGCTCCAGTGTGCACGCTCCTGTGTGCACGCTCCTGTATGTGTGGCACCCTGGCACCTGTTGGGCACCACAGAAATCCTTAGAGCACAAATGGAGTAAGTAACAGCACAGCAAAACCCACAAACACAACAACACTTAGAACACCTGGTTTCACCCCGAGCCTCTAGGGGGAGCTCCACTGGTGACTTTGAGCCAGTTCCCCCTATAAATAGAGTCTTGGAGGGAGAAACTTCAGAGTGTGGTAGACGCTACAAGAGCTGCCAGCCTGTGTGAAACCTCCACCCTATGAGGGACACACTAGGCCCAACCAGCCTGTTAGCGAGTGGAGATCCCTGCAATTGGGATAGTAGGAAGAAGGAGATCACCTCTCAGGAGAACAGAGTTATCCCGACTCTTTCCTTAACAACCGGTTACTGGAACCGAAGCTGTGAGAGCCACCAAGCCATCACAGAGAACCAGCATACCTCACAAGGAGTCTAGCCTCTGTTCCACCTGTCGCACCTACCAACGAGAGCCCAGGGAAGAAGGTAGAATTATCATCACCCTTTTACAGTGCCCTCAGTGCTGATAACCAGGTGACATCCGTTCTATTGAACAAACTGCCCGGTCCGGCTGGATTCCACATCCACCCGACCTTAGCACCAGAACTAGAGAAAGGAAGCCTAACACTGCTTGCTGTGAAACTCCAGAAGTGCCAACTTCACTATCCCGGTCCGAGTGTACCTGACTACCATCCAGTAAAGGTACCTGAAAGAGACTTTGTGTGGTTGTACATTACTCCTGGATTCAGCGCGCAGCACCCCGCAGCTGCCTCACAACATCTTGCGCAGCTCCCGGCTCCGGGGATTCCCGCTCATCCTGTGGGGAGCGTTCCATCTCGCTGTATAACATCCCCCGTAGACCCGAACAGCGCTGGTAAAGTTACCAGAACACCCGCAGGTGGCGTCACGAGACAAATCACCCCTACTGTTCCGCCATTCCCCTATTGATCTGGACCACCGGGACTACACCACCGCAGGCGCGGTTCCGTGACTGGAGGAGAAACAACGCCCGCTACGTGTACCCCCCGGCTACGGTGAGTCAGAATTTGGCGTCACGAACAGGATACGAGCAGGCCCGTTATCACGGGTATTGTGTGCTATTTATTGACTGTAAATATCGAACTGTACATTTGGTCCGCCATTGCGGCGCGAAAAGGCGGGAAAAGAAGAGGCGTGACTGTGCAGAGGGCGCGAAGATTTGCCCCGCCCCCACGCTCTGACGACTTTCCCTGTACGCAGCAGGAACCGGAAACTCCCGTGGTGCCTCACTCCTCACCGCGAGGCCGACACTTCCGTTTGAAACCGAGGGAAAGGCTACGCTTAACTAAGGGGGAGCGACCATGAGTAACCCGGCTCCCGATCACGCGGTGCCCCCGCTAGACCAAGCGGCACCCCAAAATCCACCTCTTGATGGACAGCAACCAGTCGGCGGTATGCCACCGCAACCCGCTCCGATTATGCCGATGTCTCTACCCTACGTTCCTAGTGCGACCTGGTTACCCAAGTATAGCGGTGTACCCAGCACCTTGGAGAACTTCCAGAGGAAGATATGCCAGACGCTGGACATGTACCCGATGACCGGTAAGCAAAGAGCTTCAGTTATTATGGGACAATTAACCGGTGCAGCCGAACTGCAGAGCCGCAGCTGGCCTGTAGAAGTTCAGGAATCTGTGGAGCAGATATTCGCTAGATTAACCCGGGTCTTTGAGCGCCATACCAAAGCTGAATTAAGACTGTCATTCTATCGTTGTAACCAAGGGGCACAAGAAAGTGTCCTTGATTATTCACTGCGCTTGCAAGAAGCATACAGACTGTTAAAACAAGTTGATCCTGATGGTGTCCGTGATGAGAACAAAGCGTTAATTGGACAATTTATTGTGGCCTTAAACTATCTGAGGATAGAAAGCAAGCAAGCTGGTGGTCCATACAAAATCCAGGCGCAGAGTTTGACACCTTGAGAGACTTAACAGTTTGGGGACAACGACTCGCTGAAGTACCTGATCCCGCTTCACCGCAGCAGCAGTACACTGACACCCCTTCCGTACCGGCAGCATCATCCTCAATCCCTGCGATTCAGTCCAGTGCACAGACTGTAACACCTGACCGGTTTGATCAACTGTGTGCTAATGTCGAGCAGCTGATGAAGGACGTGGCCAAGCTACAAGCTGGGAGAAGACCCAAGACAGATGCAAGGCCATCGGACAAGATTCAACTCGCCGACAGCCCGGATGACGTCCCGTGGATGAGGAGAAAGACACAGCCGTCGCGTGGAAAACCTGCAGACCGCCGCAGTCCTGACAGACGCCGCAACAGTCAGCAGAACGACTTAGGAGGACGCAATCTGCAATCCCGTCCTTTAAACGAGCAACCCCTGGGCGAGAAGGGCCAACCCCAGGAGTAGACTGTCCAGGCCCTACGTCCAGCTGGGAACACAAGTATGTGGGAGACTGTCCATACTTACCAATCGTCATCGATGGCATCGCTATCTCCGCCTTGATAGACACTGGATCCCAGGTGACATCCATCCCCAGTACCCTTTACAAGCAGTTCTGGCCAGATGTTAAGCTAGAACCCCCTAATCCCGAGATGAACCTTGAAGCCACTAATGGTATTCCGGTTACCATAGAGGGACAGTGGGAAGCTACAGTAAAGGTGGGGAGGGTGCAGTTGAAAAACCAGGGTATCTTAGTGGTCCAGGATAAGCCTAACCACAAGGATCCATATGTCATATTGGGTACCAATGTCATGATCAAATGCCTCGATGAAGTGTTGTTTTTACTCCAACAGAGTGCTGAAGCCGGTAAACCCAGAGAAAAGAGGGCTATCCAAAAGCAGATCAGAGCTCTGGTATATCAACAACAGGTAACCTTGTCAAATGGTGAGATTGGCAGAGTGCGGGTCACAGATCCCATTCCAATTGTGGTACCACCCAGAAGTGAAATGATGATCTGGTGTCGAGCAGCCTTAGGCCTCAGAGGGCAGGACTACCAAGCTGTAGTAGAACCTGTAATGTCCGACAGTAGTCCTACGCTCTTGACAGCCAGAGGGTTAGTCGACGTAAGAAAGGGGAGAGTCCCCGTACGCATATTGAATTATGGTGATGACGAAGTCAGACTGCCAAGATATGCAACTGTCGCAAAATTGTACCAGGTAAAAGATGATGCTGTGATTGATGTAAAATCCTCAAACCAAACAGTCACTGATGAACCCCCTCACTCCAAAGATCAGTTAGAGAAATGGTGTCAGGAGGTCAGTGTAGGAACTGACAATACACCCTCTCACCAGAAAAATGGAGTATACCGGGTGGTTCGGGAGTATGAGCAAGTGTTCAGCAAACACCCACTTGACTTTGACCATATCCCCACAAACAACCATGCACCTATCAAAGAAAGGTACAGGCCTATACCACCCACTCACTACCAGAAAGCAAAAGAGATGCTTCAGGACATGAAGAATGCAGGAGTCATTAGGGATAGCTGTAGTCCCTGGGCCGCACCACTAGTCCTGGTCAAGAAGAAAGATGGTAGTATGAGGATGTGCGTAGACTATAGGCAAATCAACAAAGTCACACACAAGGATGCATACCCGTTACCACGCATAGAAGAGTCACTAGCTGCACTCAAATCTGCCAACTACTTCTCCACATTAGATCTTACTAGTGGGTACTGGCAGGTTGCCGTTGCAGAGGAGGATCGTGAGAAGACAGCCTTCACTACTCCTATGGGCTTATGGGAGTTCAACAGTATGCCATTCGGTTTGTGCAATGCCCCAGGCACATTTCAGAGACTTATGGAGTGTTGTTTGGGCCACAAGAACTTTGAGACTGTCTTGTTATACCTTGATGATGTCATTGTCTACTCTCAGACCTATGAAGATCACCTCCAACACCTGAGTGAAGTGTTCGAGTCACTGTCCAAGTACGGGATGAAACTGAAACCGTCCAAGTGCCACCTGCTGAAACCCAAGGTCCAATACCTAGGACATGTGGTCAGCGCCGAAGGCGTAGCACCGGATCCGGATAAGGTCACCGTCATCAAGGACTGGCCAGCACCAATCAATCACAAAGAGGTACGTCAATTCCTAGGACTGGTCGGGTACTACCGACGATTCATCAAAGGCTATACCAAGATAGCCACCCCCATGTAAGATCTCTTAGTAGATCAATCCAAAAACGGCAAGATCAGGGGACCCCCGTTCCACTGGGGACCAGAACAGGACAAATCCTTCCAAACGTTAAAAGAAACTTTAACTGGAGAAGAAATCCTGGCCTACCCTGACTACAATCTACCGTTTTTACTGTACACAGACGCAAGCAATGAAGGTCTAGGAGCCGTCCTATCTCAACGCCAGCAGGGCAAGGAGAAGGTGATAGCCTACGCCAGCAGAAAGCTCCGTCCCACCGAAAGGAACCCGGAGAATTACAGCTCCTTCAAGCTAGAGTTCCTGGCCCTGGTCTGGGCGATCACAGAGCGTTTCAAGCATTACCTGGCATCCGCCCCGTTCACAGCTTTCACAGACAACAACCCTCTAACACATTTAGAGACAGCAAAGCTGGGAGCCCTAGAACAGCGTTGGGTAGCAAGACTCGCTAACTACGACTTCACTGTAAAATACCGGGCAGGTCACAAGAACGGCAATGCTGATGCCCTGTCCCGAATGCCTCATCTTCCTGAAGAGGGAGAAGACATAGATGACCTGGAGGAGATTGAACTACCTGCTTTCCACCGTTCAGGTACAGCAACATGTCATCAGAGAAACCAGACACGTGTAGAGAGGACCGTGAACCCGTTACCTCACCATGACTGGAAGGAGGCTCAAGCCAACGACCCAGATGTCAGCCTGGTAAGGGATCTAATCACTCAAGAACACGCCAACATGGACTCTGATGCCTCACCAACTGCTAAACGCCTGTGGAAGGAGAAAGGGAGGTTGTTCGTCTACCAAGGTAAACTATGCAGAAGATACCTCAATCCAAGAACCCATGAACTAATCTGGCAGATTGTAGTTCCCAAGACTGAAGTCCAGATGATCCTTGAAGCATACCATGATGATGCCGGACACTTTGGATGGAAGAAGCTGGAGAGACTCCTGAAGGATCGGTTCTACTGGGTCGGGATGCGAGGTTCAATTGACAAATGGTGTAAAAACTGTGGACCATGTCACCTTCGAAGAAAAGACCATCTAACTCAGAAAGCTCCATTGCAGCCGATTGTCACCACCAAACCTCTTGAAATAGTTGCTCTCGACCACGTGAAACTTACCCCAAGTCGAACTGGGTACACTTACGCTCTCACCATCGTCGATCACTACTCAAGATTCCTGGTAGTCGTTCCAGTTAAGGATTTAACTGCGGAGGTAGCAGCCAAAGCGTTCCAGAGTTACTTCTGTCGCCCCCATGGGTATCCAGACCAAGTCTTAACTGACCAAGGGCCAGCCTTCGAATCAGCTCTGTTCCAAGAATTCTTAGGGCTGTATGGGTGCAAGAAAATCCGCACAACACCTTATCATCCTCAGACGAACGGTTTATGTGAGAAGATGAACCACATAGTCATTGACATGCTCAAGACCTTACCAGTTGAAGAGAGAAATCAATGGCCAGAGAAACTTCCAGATCTCGTGGACATCTACAACCACATACCTGTCAGTTCGACAAATTACACACCTGCTTACTTGATGAGAGCAAGACCAGGTAAACTGCCTATTGATTTGCAAATGGGAACCATTGAACCCACAGAAAATTCTTCTGATGAAGACTGGGTCAGCCAACGCCAAGAAAAGAAAGTACAGGAGAGTGTTGAAAGGAACCTTGAAATCAGTAGGACCAAACAAGAAAAAGACTTCAACAAGCACGCCTCAGCTGAACCGCTAGCTATAGGTGATGTAGTGCTAAAAAGAAAAAGAAAAACCAACAAATTGGATAACAGTTGGGAATCTGTACCCTACACCGTTATGCCGTCACACTATGATAACTCAAAAACTTGTGTTATCAGTAAAGATAATGGGAATACTATTGCAACTGTTTCAAGGGATCATTTAAAGAAATGTCCGCCACAGTTAATCCCACAAGCAACCAGTTACCCTACTGTAACTACAGATGAAGAAACTAAAGAAAATCTCGTCCTTACAGAAATTGGATACTTACCAGCTGATTGGCCACAAATAGGAGAAGCATTCCTCATACCAGTTATGCATTTCTACCAACCTGTTGAAGATCAGCCAAAACCTAATCCAATCCAACAAGTCCAACAAGAACAAGTCCAAGTGCAAGAATTGCAGCCTGTTATCATGGAACCTGAGATTCCTGTAATCGGTCAGCCTGCTAGTCCCACAGTAAGAGAAGCCATCCCTAATCAACTACCTACAGAGGTCAGTCCAGTTGATAGACTCCGCACTTACTATGGTCTTACACAAAGCAGAAGTAGAGAACCAATAACCACTTCGTACACTACACCAACAGCTTTGGAAACACCCACACTACGCAGATCCACACGTAGTACATTAGGCCAACCCCCACATAAACTTGGAGAATGGGTTTAAAATGTAGTGGAAAAATGTAACCTGTAAGTGTTGTAAATAGTAACCAGTTTTCAAAACCTGTAAAAAGTAGTGTACAGAAGGGTGGAGGAACTGGGCTCTGTCCCAAGTATACTAAGTTGGGGACAGAAAGCGCCTGGTAAGGTATAGAAGGTTAGTACCGACCTCCCAAGCAGAGACACCCGTAGGGAATGTATAAAGTTTACCGTGTATCCTGGACTTTACCTTTTTCCCTTTTCATAAACTTTGGATAATCGTCACAGGACTTGTGTGACCACTAACTTTACCTTTTTCCAGCCTACGGCAGATGGACTAGTGCCGTACGGACTGCTTTTCACCTTTTTCACATTTTTCACTTCCTTTTCAGTGATTTTTGTGTTTTCTTTAAGACTTTGTAAATTGAATGTTATAAAATGCTTAGTGTTAAGTTGTAAAAATAACTTTTTGCTCAGCCGGGAGAAGTGAGGTTAACTAAGGGGGAATGTGGCAGCCTGGCACCTGTTGGGCACCACAGAAATCCTTAGAGCACAAATGGAGTAAGTAACAGCACAGCAAAACCCACAAACACAACAACACTTAGAACACCTGGTTTCACCCCGAGCCTCTAGGGGGAGCTCCACTGGTGACTTTGAGCCAGTTTCCCCTATAAAAAGGGTCTTGGAGGGAGAAACTTCAGAGTGTGGTAGACGCTACAAGAGCTGCCAGCCTGTGTGAAACCTCCACCCTATGAGGAACACACTAGGCCCCACCAGCCTGTTAGCGAGTGGAGATCCCTGCAATTGGGACAAGAGGAAGAAGGAGATCACCTCTCAGGAAAACAGAGTTATCCCGACTCTTTCCAAATCATCCGGTTACTGGAACCGAAGCTGTGGAAGCTACAAAGCCATCACCGAGAACCAGCATCCTACACAGGGAGTCTAGCCCCCTGTTCACCTGTCGCACCTACCAACGAGAGCCCAGGGAAGAAGGTAGAATTATCATCACCCTTTTACAGTGCCCTCAGTGCTGACAACCAGGTGACATCCGTTCTATTGAACAAACTGCCCGGTCCGGCTGGATTCCACATCCACCCGACCTTAGAGAAACTAGAGAAAGGAAGCCTAACACTGCTTGCTGTGAACCTCCAGAAGTGCCAACTTCACTATCCCGGTCCGAGTGTACCTGACTACCAACCAGTAAAGGTACCTAAAAGAGACTTTGTGTGGTTGTACATTACTCCTGGATTCAGCGCGCAGCACCCCGCAGCTGCCTCACAACATCTTGCGCAGCTCCCGGCTCCGGGGATTCCCGCTCATCCTGTGGGGAGCGTTCCATCTCGCTGTATAACATCCCCCGGAGACCTGAACAGCGCTGGTAAAGTTACCAGAACACCCGCAGGTGGCGTCACGAAGACAAATCACCCCCCACTGTTCCGCCATTCCCCTATTGATCTGGACCACCGGGCCTACACTACCGCAGGCGCGGTTCCGTGACTGGAGAAACAACGCCCGCTACGTGTACCCCCCGGCTACGGTGAGTCATATGCACTCTCCTGTATGCACTCTCCTGTATGCACGCTCCAGTGTGCACGCTCCTGTATGCACTCTCCTGTGTGCACGCTCCTGTATGCACTCTCCTGTATGCACGCTCCTGTGTGCACTCTCCTGTATGCACTCTCCTGTGTGCACGCTCCTGTGTGCACGCTCCTGTGTGCACGCTCCAGTGTGCATGCTCCTGTGTGCACGCTCCTGTGTGCACGCTCCAGTGTGCACGCTCCTGTGTGCACGCTCCAGTGTGCACGCTCCTGTGTGCACGCTCCAGTGTGCACGCTCCTGTAAGCACGCTCCCGTATGCACGCTCCTGTATGCACGCTCCAGTGTGCACGCTCCTGTATGCACTCTCCTGTATGCACGCTCCAGTGTGCACGCTCCAGTGTGCACGCTCCTGTATGCACGCTCCAGTGTGCACGCTCCTGTATGCACGCTCCAGTGTGCACGCTCCAGTGTGCACGCTCCAGTGTGCACGCTCCAGTGTGCACGTTCCTGTGTGCACGCTCCAGTGTGCACGCTCCTGTGTGCACGCTCCAGTGTGCACGCTCCAGTGTGCACGCTCCTGTATGCACGCTCCTGTATGCACACTCACCATGCAAGGCTCCATTGCTGAACAAAAAGCAGGTTCAAGAGCATTTAAAGTTTGCTCGGCAGCAATTAAACACTGTGAAATACTGGAGAATATAGACTGGTCAGATGAGAGCAACATAGAATCTGTGGAGGCCATAATACACCATGTTTGGAGGTCAAAAGACAAATTACCCCAACAACATCAACAGTGCAGTGTGGAGATGGGAACATCATGGTGTGTGGCTGTTTTTCAGCAGATGACACTGCAAACTTGATATAATTTAAGGAAGGATGAATGGACAAATGTACTGGGATATTCAAGGTAATAATCTGCTCCCATCTACCAGGATGATGAAGATGAAACGAGGGCGACATTTCACCAGAAAAATGATCCAAAACCCACAGATAAGGAAGAACATCAATCTGCTAGAATGGCCGAGCCGATCACCGGAGCTGAATCCAATAGAAAAAGTCTGGAAGGATCTAAAGCTCCGAGATCATAGAAGGATCTACAGGATCTGCAGGATGGGAAGAGTGTGTGTGTGGAGGAATGGGCCAAAATCCCCCTGAGCATGATTTCTTTGCCTGTGTGTATTGGATGGGTTGTTACCAACACCTGGTGAGAAATTCATGTCAATAGTTGCTTTAGAAATATATTTACTTACAAAATTAGTGACGTGTCCAATACTTATTTCACCATATGCGGGAACTCCCTAACCTCACCCTGTGTAAACCTTTTAGTGTTTCCACACAGTTTTATACCCTCTATGGGACCGCAGAGTGTGATGTCCCTATGATACCCCCCCCTACACATATTATGTTGTCAACAAAAGTCCCCAAGACATTTTTCAACATTTTTGATCCCCACACTATATATTCCTCACACAGTATGATGCCGTCACGACAGCACAATGCATTGACATTGCTCCCACACTGTAAGATGCCCCTCCACTTCACCCCAAATCATCCTCTTCTTACAAGATGCTCTCTGCTATGTATAGCTCTGCACAGCCGCCGCCACCGCATATGTGGTAACATCATACACATAGACTGATGGCAAAACCCGACAGCCAATACACACAGACACTGTTGAACTGTCATGTGGTAGTAAGGAATAACGGTAGGACTGAGTCTCCTAGACGAGCCCTCAAGCTAGGGGGGCCCTAGCTTTCTCTTATCCCAGAGTTACCTCTAATGGTGAGGTTGTCTGGGCTGCCACCCCTACCCTGCTCTTGGCTATCCCTGTCTAATACGCCTCACCCTGCCCTGGAAGAAGTGTCAAAGGAGTGTTTGGAAGCTGTATGAAGGAGTTCAGATTGTGAAACGAGCAACTGATTCAACCCATCGGATGGTGGCGAGCCGCGCAGGGCACAAGCTGGCAGGTTCAGATTTAGGAGTAAGTCCCACCAGAGACTGTAATTCAGTTGCTTTGCTGTATGTCGTGGTTATGGTTCTGATAAGCTATGACCCTGAATGTGCTACCATAATGTCCAGCCCTTGTACTTCACCTTTTATCTTGTTTGTATATTGTAACCACCAAGAACCGGGTCAAGCTTCTGTTCCTTCTTCTGCCTGGTGTAACTACACCATTCCCTTCCGTCTTCCAGATAAAGCATCTCAGCAGATAGTATCACACATGATAGGATTAGATGCAGCAATTCCATGTCAAACTTTATTCTTAGTTTTATTATTTTGTATTTTTCCATATAGACGTGCAAAGATTTCAGAAGATGATGCAAGAAAAGCCTTTCTGGAATTGGCCGAGAAGCATTGCTGTTACAGTAATGCCCCAGCGGGAGAAATGACCATTGAGAAGATGGAGGGTTTTACTGTCTTCCGGTATGACCTTTATTATTATGTAGGCTATGGCTCAGGAGTGGGCACCGACATTAGGACTCACAAGCTATATCCAGTATCAGTATGTCTATGGAGTGTAGGAGGAAACACATGCAAACACACGGAGAACATGCAAACTCCTTGCAGATGTTGACATTGTTGGGTTTGAACCCAGGACCTCAGTGCTGCAAGACTGCAGTAACCACTGAGCCACCGTCCTGCTCTATATATAGTACAGTGCTAACCACTGAGCCACCGTGCTGCTCTATATATAGTACAGTGCTAACCACTGAGCCACCGTGCTGCTCTATATATAGTACAGTGCTAACCACTGAGCCACCGTGCTGCTCTATATATAGACAGTGCTAACCACTGAGCCACCGTGCTGCCCTATATATAGTACAGTGCTAACCACTGAGCCACCGTGCTGCCCTATATATAGTACAGTGCTAACCACTGAGCCACCGTGCTGCTCTATATATAGTACAGTGCTAACCACTGAGCCACCGTGCTGCTCTATATATAGTACAGTGCTAACCACTGAGCCACCTGTGCTGCCCTATATATAGTACAGTGCTAACCACTGAGCCACCGTGCTGCTCTATATATAGTACAGTGCTAACCACTGAGCCACCGTGCTGCTCTATATATAGTACAGTGCTAACCACTGAACACCGTGCTGCTCTATATATAGTACAGTGCTAACCACTGAGCCACTGTGCTGCCCTATATATAGTACAGTGCTAACCACTGAGCCACGTGCTGCTCTATATATAGTACAGTGCTAACCACTGAGCCACTCGTGCTGCCCTATATATAGTACAGTGCTAACCACTGAGCCACCGTGCTGCCCTATATATAGTACAGTGCTAACCACTGAGCCACCGTCTGCTCTATATATAGTACAGTGCTAACCACTGAGCCACGTGCTGCCTATATATAGTACAGTGCTAACCACTGAGCCACCGTGCTGCCCTATATATAGTACAGTGCTAACCACTGAGCCACCGTGCTGCTCTATATATAGTACAGTGCTAACCACTGAGCCACCGTGCTGCTCTATATATAGTACAGTGCTAACCACTGAGCCACAGTGCTGCCCTATATATAGTACAGTGCTAACCACTGAGCCACCGTGCTGCTCTATATATAGTACAGTGCTAACCACTGAGCCACCGTGCTGCCCTATATATATAGTACAGTGCTAACCACTGAGCCACCGTGCTGCTCTATATATAGTACAGTGCTAACCACTGAGCCACGTGCTGCTCTATATATAGTACAGTGCTAACCACTGAGCCACCGTGCTGCCCTATATATAGTACAGTGCTAACCACTGAGCCACCGTGCTGTGCTCTATATATATGTACAGTGCTAACCACTGAGCCACCGTGCTGCCCTATATATAGTACAGTGCTAACCACTGAGCCACCGTGCTGCCCTATATATGTACAGTGCTAACCACTGAGCCACCGTGCTGCCCTATATATAGTACAGTGCTAACCACTGAGCCACCATGCTGCCCTATATATAGTACAGTGCTAACCACTGAGCACCGTGCTGCTCTATATATAGTACAGTGCTAACCACTGAGCCACTGTGCTGCCTATATATGGTACAGTCTAACCACTGAGCCACCGTGCTGCCTATATATAGTACAGTGCTACAACAATGAGCCACCGTGCTGCCTATATAGTACAGTGCTAACCACTGAGCCACCGTGCTGCTCATATATATAGTACAGTGCTAACACTGACACTTGATGCGTGTAACACTGAGCTTGAGCCACCTGTGCTCTATATACAGTCAGTGCTACCACTGAGCCACGTGCTGCTCTATATATAATACAGTGCTAACCACTGAGCACTGTCCTATATATAGTACAGTGCTAACCACTGAGCCACCGTGCTGCCTATATATAGTACAATGTAACCACTGAGCCACTGCTGCCTATATATAGTACAGTGCTAACCACTGAGCCACGTGCTGCTCTATATATAGTACAGTGTGAACCACTGAGCCACTGTGCTGCCTATATATAAGTACAGTGCTAACCCTGAGCCACCGTGCTGCTCTATATATAGTACATGCTAACCATGAGCCACTGTGTTGCCCTATATATGTACATGTTCTAACACTGACCACCAAGGTGCTGCCCTTATATAGTACAGGCTGACCCGCTCGGAGGCACTGTCGTGTGCCTATATATAGTACAGTGCTAACCTGATCTAGCCATCAGTGAACTGGCCACGCTCATATATTAGTACATGCTAACACTGAGCCATGTGCTCTATATATAGTACAGTCTAACCACTGAGCCACTCTGCTTGATATATAAGTACAGTGCTAACCACTGAGCCACCATGTGCTCCTATATTAGTACAGTGCTAACCACTGAGCCACCTGCTGCCAATAATATACATAACGACACATGCTGCCTAATATGTGCCACACAGTGTGCTATATATAGTACAAGTTAACCATGAGCACCGTGCTGCCTATATATAGTACAGTGCTAACCTCTGAGCCACCGTGCTGCTCTATATATAGTACAGGGATAACCACTGAGCCACTGTGCTGCTCTATATTAATACAGGCATACAGTGCTAACTCTGGATGCTTTAATATATACATTGCTAACCACTGAGCCACGTGTGCTCTTTATATATATGTGTAGCCAGTGCATAACCACTGAGCCACCGTGCTGCTCCTATATATAGTACAGTGCTAACCACTGAGCCACCGTGCTGCCCTATATAAGTATAACATTGCTAAACCTCTGAGCCACCGTGCTGCTCTATATATAGTACAGGGATAACCACTGAGCCACTGTGCTGCTCTATATATAATACAGTGCTAACCACTGAGCCATTATGATTTTTTTTCAACAATGGTGTCCTCCTCAGTCGTCTCCCATGAAGTCCACTTTGACTCAAATAATGATGGGTGGTGCAATCTGACACTGATGTTCCTTGAGCTTGATGTTCACCTTTAATCTCTTTAGAAGTTTTTCTGGGCTGTATGGTTACCATTTGTAATAACCGTCCGTCTCTTTGATTTGACATAATTTTTCCTCCTGTTGCCACGTCCAGGGAGGTTGGCTACAGTCCCATGGATCTTCAATTTTTGAACAATATGTGCAGCTGTAGTCACAGGAACATCAAACTTCTTGGAGATGGTCTTAGAACCTTTACCTTTAACATGTTTGTCCATAACTTTGTTTCTAAGGGTGCCTTCACACTGCGGCGTGATCCGGTCCGGGGCTGTCCGGGATGACCCTGAAAGCCGCAGACTGGATCAGCACACAGGACTGGAGGGCTAATTTTTCTGTGTATGGATTTTGTAGACAATATGCCCTGAAATCTACTTAGAAAAAACACAATGAACAATGTAAGCTACACCAGGATTCCAATGAGAAGGTGGATGGACGTTCAATAAATTAAGACAACCCAATACTGTGCACACAAAATGATGAAAAGACATAGCTGAATATAATTGACTAGCTGTGAGCCCGATGCAAATGCATCGGGATTCTAGAACGTGCATTAATTTGATTATAGTAGTTATAGCTGGTGTGAGTACTTTTTGGGGGGGTGTGAGTATTTTTGGGGGGGTTGTGAGGACTTTTTGGGGGGGTTTGAATACTTTTTGGGGGGGTTGAATACTTTTTGGGGGGTTTGAATACTTTTTGGGGGGGTTGAATACTTTTTGGGGGGTTGAATACTTTTTGGGGGGGTTGAATACTTTTTTGGGGGGTTTGAATACTTTTTGGGGGGGTTGAATACTTTTTGGGGGGGTGTATATAGTATATATATATATATATTAGTATTATGTTTTATTTTATTGTTTATTATTTTTATTATTATTTTTTTAAATTTTTTTAGTATTTTTATTATTATTAAATTTATTAAACCGCATCATTGCGCGCATCTTGCCGCAAGTCCCCCCTATCTACTTGTATGGGGATTAACCGCAAGCGCGCCGCAAGTGTAACGACTCGCTGGCGCCGACCAATGAGAAGCGCGGCTCAGGCAGCGACTCGCAATGGCCTCGCGGCCATTGCTCGCGCTACCTGACCGGTAAATCGCTAACTTTGAGGCCGAGCCTCTGGTTCGATTTTCGGCCATTGCTCGCGCAGGCCAGCGACTCGCATTGGCCGCTATGCGGCCAATGCTTCGCCGTGGTGACGTCACAGAGTGACAAAGCCACGGTCTTCTCAGGGTCCGCCACGGAAGTGCCTACGGCAATTATATAGTAGATAGGGGATCTGAATACATAATTAGGGGTCTCATATTGATATAGGGGTCTGAATACATATTAGAGGGTCTCATATTGATATAGGGGTCTGAATACATAGTTAGGGGGTCTCATATTGATATAGGGGGTCTGAATACATAATTAGGGGGTCTATATTGATATAGAGGGTCTGAATACATAGTTAGGGGGTCTCATATTGATATAGGGGTCTGAATACATAGTTAGGGGGTCTCATATTGATATAGGAGGGTCTGAATACATAGTTAGGGGGTCTCATATTGATATAGGGGTCTGAATACATAGTTAGGGGGTCTCATATTGATATAGGGGTCTGAATACATAGTTAGGGGGTCTCATATTGATATAGGGGGTCTGAATACATAGTTAGGGGTCTCATATTGATATAGGGGGTCTGAATACATATTAGGGGGTCTTCATATTGATATAGGGGTCTGAATACATAGTTAGGGGGTCTCATATTGATATAGGGGTCTGAATACATAGTTAGGGGGTCTCATATTGATATAGGGGATCTGAATACATAGTTAGGGGGTCTCATATTGATATAGAGGGTCTGAATACATAGTTAGGGGGTCTCATATTGATATAGGGGTCTGAATACATAGTTAGGGGGTCTCATATTGATATAGGGGATCTGAATACATAGTTAGGGGGTCTCATATTGATATAGGGGTCTGAATACATATTAGGGGTCTCATATTGATATAGGGGATCTGAATACATAGTTAGGGGGTCTCATATTGATATAGGGGATCTGAATACATAGTTAGGGGGTCTTATATTGATATAGGGGTCTGAATACATAGTTAGGGGTCTCATATTGATATAGGGGTCTGAATACATAGTTAGGGGTCTCATATTGATATAGAGGGTCTGAATACATAGTTAGGGGGTCTCATATTGATATAGGGGTCTGAATACATAGTTAGGGGGTCTCATATTGATATAGGGGGTCTGAATACATAATTAGAGGGTCTTATATTGATATAGGGGTCTGAATACATAGTTAGGGGGTCTCATATTGATATAGGGGATCTGAATACATAGTTAGGGGTCTCATATTGATATAGGGGGTCTGAATACATAGTTAGGGGGTCTCATATTGATATAGGGGATCTGAATACATAGTTAGGGGGTCTCATATTGATATAGGGGGTCTGAATACATAGTTAGGGGGTCTCATATTGATATAGGGGGTCTGAATACATAGTTAGGGGTCTCATATTGATATAGGGGGTCTGAATACATAATTAGAGGGTCTTATATTGATATAGAGGGTCTGAATACATAGTTAGGGGGTCTCATATTGATATAGGGGGTCTGAATACATAGTTAGGGGGTCTCATATTGATATAGGGGATCTGAATACATAGTTAGGGGTCTCATATTGATATAGGGGGTCTGAATACATAGTTAGGGGGTCTCATATTGATATAGGGGTCTGAATACATAGTTAGGGGGTCTCATATTGATATCTTGGGTCTGAATACATAGTTAGGGGGTCTCATATTGATATAGGGGGTCTGAATACATAGTTAGGGGGTCTCATATTGATATCTTGGGTCTGAATACATAGTTAGGGGATCTCATTGATATAGGGGGTGTGAATACATAGTTAGGCGGATTTATGTACTGTTAATCCCATAATTCATGCATAATTGGAGGATAAAACGCCTAATTTTCCTACAGAACATGAGGTAATAGCTGCAGGGTGATGGGTTGCTATGGGCAACAGTGAAGGCCTCATAGACACGTTCCTGAGCCTCCTCTAGGTCTCTCTGGCGCCCCCAGCGTCCATCACTGGAACTGCATCCCGGGCTCCGTGCAGTGAATGGGCAGCGATGAGAGGACTCGGCGTGAGGAGGAGGAGGCGACTGATAGGCCCGGGAGCGCGGACACTGAGCAGCCTCACCGGAGACAGTGACCGGGAGCCGGCCTGCACCCGCCGCTCACACAGGAGCCCACCCGGAGAGTACAGGCCTTGTCCCGTCCTCCGCCCCCGGGAGCAGAGCGCCTCATCCCGTCCTCCGCCCCCGGGAGCAGAGCGCCTCGTCCCCGTCCTCCGCCCCCGGGAGCAGAGCGCCTCGTCCCCGTCCTCCGCCCCCGGGAGCAGAGCGCCTCGTCCCCGTCCCCCCCCTCCCGCCCCGCCGGGAGCAGAGCGCCTCGTCCCCGTCCTCCGCCCCCGGGAGCAGAGCGCCTCGTCCCCGTCCTCCGCCCCCGGGACATGGGGGCGCCGCTCTCCCGGCTGCTGCTGCTCCTCACTCTGCCCTCCGGGTGGTGACCGCCGCCTCCGCTCCGATCACTGCATCCTGTGGATCTATCCTGAGCCCGAGCCATGCCACCAAGCTGGCCTTCGCCGTCATCCTCATCTCCTGCCCCTCAGGTGAGAGCCGGGAGGGGTATACTGTGTATAGGGGAATGTGTGCTCGTACTCAGCCTGCGCGAGCAATGGCCTCGCGGCCATTGCTCGCACAGGGCAGCGACTCGCTGTGGTGACGTCACAGAGTGACAAAGCCGCGGTCTTCTCGGGGTCCGACACGGAAGTGCCTACGGCAATTATATAGTAGATACATTATCACGGTATGGACCAGGCAGAGGGGGCATTACATCTCATTTATACTATTGGTTTCTTTATAAAGTGCAGCGTATTCTGGGATCTCATAGGTTTGCAGGCTGAGTGCGGCTCAGATCAAAGAGAGTCAAAGAAGACCAAGGCGGATCTAACTAGGCTTGGAGAAGATGCTGGTGGACCTATCTAAGCTTCAATAAGACCCTGGTGGGACCAATCTAGACTTGGAAAAGACTTTGGTGGATCTATCTAGGCTTGGAGGAGACACTAGGGGACATATCTAGGCTTGGAAAAGACCCTGGTGGATCTATCTAGGCTTGGAGGAGACACTAGGGGACCCTATCTAGGCTTAGAGAAGACCCTGGTGGACCTATCTAGGCTTGGGGTTGACCCTGGTGGACCTATCTAGGCTTGGGGTTGACCCTGGTGGACCTATCTAGGCTTGGGTTTGACCCTGGTGGACCTATCTACGCTTGGGGTTGACCCTGATGGACGTACCTAGGCTTGGGGTTGACCCTGGTGGACCTATCTAGGCTTGGGTTTGACCCTGGTGGACCTATCTACGCTTGGGGTTGACCCTGATGGACGTACCTAGGCTTGGAGATGACCCTAGTGGACCTTTCTAGGCTTGGAGAAGACTCTGGTGGACCCATCTAGGCTTGAATAAGACCCCGGTGGACCTATCTAGGCTTGGAGAAGACCTTGGTGGATCTATCTAGGCAAAGAAAAGACCCTGGTGGACCTATCTAGGCTTGGAGAAGACCCTGGTGGACCTATCTAGGCAAAGAAAAGACCCTGGTGGACCTATCTAGGCTTGGAGAAGACCCTGGTGGACCTATCTAGGCTTGGGGTTGACCCTGATGGACGTACCTAGGCTTGGAGATGACTCTGGTGGACCTATCTAGGCTTGGAGATGATGCTGGTGGACGTATCTAGGCTTGAATAAGACCCCGGTGGACCTATCTAGGCTTGGAGAAGACCCTGGTGGACCTATCTAGGCTTGGAGAAGACCTGATGGACCTATCTAGGCTTGGAGAAGACCCTGGTGGACCCATCTAGGCTTGGAGAAGACCCTGATGGACCTATCTAGACTGCACAAGATCGATCTTCCTACAGAGCGGTTATCCATGAATTCGCTGTCATGGCTCAAGATTGAGTCAGTCTGTGAAGAAAAATAATGACTTTCAGCCATGTATACTGCAGGTTAATTAATATTAGAATGCACTAAGCCATGCACACTGGAGGAGCTGAAGTCTGATTAATATTACAATAACTTGCAGTTTGGCCCATATATATTTGGACATTGATATTTTTCTCATTTTTGTTCTATACATGACCACAATGGATTTTGAACAAAACAATTCAGCTGTAGTTTACACTTTCAGCTTTAAGTCAGTGGGTTGAACAAAATGATAAAATGTGAAGTATGAAAGCATTTTTTACACTCAATCCCTTCAATTCAGGGGCCCAAAAGTAATTGGACAAATTAGACAATTGTAAATAAAATGTTAATTTTTAATACTTTGTTGGCAATGACTGCCGGAAGTCTTACATCATGGACACCCCCAGATGCTGTTTCCTCCTTTTTAACGCTCTCCCACTTTCACAATGATCTCTCTTGCTTTGGAGACTTGTGACTGGTTTGGGACCTCAGTCTCTTTTCTGTATTGAGACTTCATTTTAAATATGTTTCCTTCCTATGGCAGTGTAGGAGTTAATGTCAGTTTTTGTTCCTAGCAAACTCACTAAGTTTTTTCCAGGTGTGGCTACTTTGTGATCACTCCCATCTTCTTTATATAGTCCCATGATCCAGCATACCTTAAGGCCCTGTTACACCAGGCCACATCGCCGCCGATAACAGAGGCGATGTAGGGGCGGCGGCGACATCGCCCCTACGTCACCTCATGTAAAGGGGTGATGCCGGAGCCGCCGGGCGGTAGCCTTGTTACGGAGCAGTGCTCTGAAACCAGGCGACCATCATGGGGCAATGTGTAGTCTTTAACAAATGAAATGCGTCTCTATTGGGTTGAGATCAGGTGACTGCCGACCATTCAAGAATATTACACTTCTTTGCTTTAATAAACTCCTGGGTTGCTGTGACTTTATATTTTGGGTCATTGTCCATCTGCATTATGAAATGCCGAGCAATCAGTTTGGCTGGATTTGAGCACACAACGTCTCTGAAAACCCAGAATTCATCCGTCTCAGTCAATCAATAAACATTGGGGACCCAGGGCCACGGGTAACCATGCATGCTCGGCCATCACAGTGCCACCGCCGTGTGTAACAGGTGATGTGGTGGCGTTGGATCGGGAGCTATTCTATGCCTTTGTCATACTGTTTTCTTTCCATCTTTCTGGTTG
Source organism: Allobates femoralis (assembly GCA_033576535.1). Taxonomy (NCBI): domain Eukaryota; kingdom Metazoa; phylum Chordata; class Amphibia; order Anura; family Aromobatidae; genus Allobates; species Allobates femoralis. The sequence continues at coordinate 24,435 of JARQOC010000389.1, forward strand.
ACCTTGGTTTCTTCTGTCCATAGAATGTTCTTCCAGAACTGTGCTGGTTTTTTAAGAAAATTCCAATCTCTCCTTCTTATTCTGGAGGTTTATGAGTGGCTTGCACCATGCAGTGACCCCTCTGTATTTACTTCATGCAGTCTTTTCCTTATGGTAGACTTGGATATTGATATGTGTACATCCTGGATAGTGTTGGTCACTCGGTTGGCTGTTGTGAAAGGGTGTCAAGGGGTGGTATAACAGATAGGGAATCAGGAGGCAAGATAGTAAGGTGGGCAAGGGCATTTGCAGGGAGCTAGCCTGGCCCTAGACTTGGGTCCCTTACTAGCCCTGTTCCTGAAGGTGCCTCTGAAGGTGAGGAGGTTCAGGCCACCACCTAGCCCTTTGCTCCTGCTCAGCTCTAGGCTAAGAGTCCCTAACTCCACCCATGGATTGTGAAAACCCAGTAGATATAATAGAAGTCAACAGCAGCAAAAACACAGCTCAGCACAGCACGGGGTCCAAGTAGAAATGAGCTCTATCTGCGACACCTAGTGGAGGGAAGTGAAGCTATTTCAAGGCTGGGGGAGTAAGGATCTGAATACTAACACACCCCTCAACCTCCACACAAAGGCTATGGCTCACCCCTCCACCTGCAGAGCTGCACACAGCAGACTTAGGAAAAAGATCTCAGTTTAATCACAGCAGTAACACTCATGGACTGCAAAGAAGCCAACACATGACAAGGGGTTTGTGTTCACCATAGTAATTACTCTCCAATCATCCACCACTGTTGTCTTCCGTGGGTGTCCAGGCTTTTGTATTGTTAAGGTCACCGGTGCTTTCTTCCTATCTCAGGATGTACCAAACTGTAGATGTTGCCACCTCTAATATTGTAGCAATTTCTCAGATGTTTTTTTTCTGTTTTCGTAGATGAAGGATGGCCTGCTTCACCTCCTTTCACCACATGTTTAGTTCTCAGCAAAATCTTCAAAATGCAAGCACCACACCTCAAATCAGCTCCAGACCTTTTATGTGCTTGAGAATGAAATAACAAAGGAATTGCCCACACCCGCCCAGCCATCAAACAGCTTTTGAGTCAATTGTCCAATTACTTTTGGTCCCTTTAAAAACAGGGTGGCACATGTAAAGGAGACGAAACTCCTAAACCCTTCATCCATTTTTAATGTGGAAAACCTCAAATGAAACTAAAAGTCTGAACTTCATGTCCATCGTATAACTATAACGCAAATATGTTTTAGTAAACAGGTGAAATAAAAACCTAAATTTGTGAGTGTGTAAATATATATGATGTGTGTATATATATATATATATATCTCCTTCCTGCAATGTAACACTATGGAGCCTTCATGTAATATCCAACCTTATCCCCTGTATAATCAGCCATTGTTGTGTAACCCTCACTATAGGGGAGGACGTGGATGGCCCATTGAATGGACGACCTCCGGGACTATGGAACATGACGGTGGACTGTCCACAGTGGGTTAAGAAAGAGAACAGTACATTTATAGTCCCTCATACATCAGAGGTGAAGGAACAATTGTTGCTCCTGAATTATCATATTTTCAGTAATAATTATTTTCACTATTGTACATACTTCTACAGAATATTTCCCACCAACTGGAAGCTACTGTCCTCTCCAGACTCCTCTGCTCCCCCCTCCTCCCTAACCTCTAGACTAAACCCCGTTATCCTCATTCTCCTCCCAGGCTCCGCTTTCCTCCTCCAAGACTCTCCCGACCCTCTGTCCTTCCCCTCTCCTCTCAGACTCCTCTGTCCTCCCTCCTCCAGACTCCTCTGTCCTCCCTCCTCCAGACTCCTCTGTCCTCCCTCCTCCAGACTCCTCTGTCCTCCCTCCTCCAGACTCCTCTGTCCTCCCTCCTCCAGACTCCTCTGTCCCCCTCCTCCAGACTCCTCTGTCCTCCCTCCTCCAGACTCCTCTGTCCCCCTCCTCCAGACTCCTCTGTCCTCCCTCCTCCAGACTCCTCTGTCCCCCTCCTCCAGACTCCTCTGTCCTCCCTCCTCCAGACTCCTCTGTCCCTCCCTCTCCTCCAGACCCCCTCTGCTCCCGTCCCCTCCTCCAGACTCCTCTGTCCTCCCTCCTCCAGACTCCTCTGTCCCCCTCCTCCAGACTCCTCTGTCCTCCCTCCTCCAGACTCCTCTGTCCCCCTCCTCCAGACTCCTCTGTCCTCCCTCCTCCAGACTCCTCTGTCCTCCCTCCTCCAGACTCCTCTGTCCCCCCTCCTCCAGACTCCTCTGTCCTCCCTCCTCCAGACTCCTCTGTCCTCCCTCCTCCAGACTCCTCTGTCCTCCCTCCTCCAGACTCCTCTGTCCTCCCTCCTCCAGACTCCTCTGTCCTCCCTCCTCCAGACTCCTCTGTCCTCACTCCTCCAGACTCCTCTGTCCCCCTCCTCCAGACTCCTCTGTCCTCCCTCCTCCAGACTCCTCTGTCCCCCCCTCCTCCAGACTCCTCTGTCCCCCTCCTCCAGACTCCTCTGTCCCCCCTCCTCCAGACTCCTCTGTCCTCCCTCCTCCAGACCCCTCTGTCCCCCCTCCTCAGACTCCCTCTGTCCCCCCTCCTCCAGACTCCTCTGTCCCCCCTCCTCCAGACTCCTCTGTCCCCCCTCCTCCAGACTCCTCCGTCCTCGTTCTCCTCACTCCTGTCTCCTTCAGACTCTTCTGTATTCTCCTCCAGACTCCTCTGTCCACTTCCCCCTCCTTCAGATGCCCGTACCTTCTTCAGACCCCTCTATCCTCCTCATTCAGACTTCTGCTCCCTACTCCAGATTCCTCTGTCCTATTCATTAGACTGCTTTGTATCCTCCAGACTTCTCTGTCCCCTTCAGACAAGTCGATCCTCCTCCCCAGACTCCTCTGTCTCGTCCTCGAGACTCTTCTCATTCAGACTTCTGTCCCCTCCTACAGAATCCTCTGTCCTATTCATTAGACTCCCTTGTATCCTCCAGACTCCTCTGTCCTCCCTCCTCCAGACTCCTCTGTCCTCCCTCCTCCAGACTCCTCTGTCCTCCCTCCTCCAGACCCCTCTGTCCCTCCCTCCTCAGACTCCTCTGTCCTCCCTCCTCAAACTCCTCTGTCCTCCTCCTCCAGACTCCTCTCAGATCCTCCCTCCTCTCTAGACTCCTCTGTCCCCTCCTCCAGACTCCTCTGTCCTCCTCTCAGACTCCCTCTGTCCCCCTCCTCCAGACTCCTCTGTCCTCCCTCCTCCAGACTCCTCTGTCCCCCTCCTCCAGACTCCTCTGTCCTCCTCCTCCAGACTCCTCTGTCCTCCCTCCTCCAGACTCCTCTGTCCCCCTCCTCCAGACTCCTCTGTCCCCTCCTCCAGACTCCTCTGTCCCCCTCCTCCAGACTCCCTCTGTCCCCCTCCTCCAGACTCCTCTGTCCTCCCTCCTCCAGACTCCTCTGTCCCCTCTCCTCCAGACTCCTCTGTCCCCCCTCCTCCAGACTCCTCTGTCCCCTCCTCTCCAGACTCCTCTGTCCCCTCCTCCAGACTCCTCTGTCCCCCTCCTCCAGCTCCTCTGTCCCCCCTCCTCTGACTCCTCGTCCCCCCTCCTCCAGACTCCTCTGTCCCCCCTCCTCCAGACTCCTCTGTCCCCCCTCCTCCAGACTCCTCTGTCCTCCTCCTCCAGACTCCTCTGTCCCCCTCCTCCAGACTCCTCTGTCCCTCCTCCAGACTCCTCTGTCCCCCTCCTCCAGACTCCTCTGTCCCCCCTCCTCCAGACTCCTCTGTCCTCCCTCCTCCAGACTCCTCTGTCCTCCCTCCTCCAGACTCCTCTGTCCTCCCTCCTCCAGACTCCTCTGTCCTCCCTCCTCCAGACTCCTCTGTCCTCACTCTCTCCAGACTCCTCTGTCCCCCTCCTCCAGACTCCTCTGTCCTCCCTCCTCCAGACTCCTCTGTCCTCCCTCCTCCAGACTCCTCTGTCCTCCCTCCTCCAGACTCCTCTGTCCTCCCTCTCCAGACCCTCTGTCCCTCCTCCTCCAGACTCCCTCTGTCCTCCCCTCCTCAGACTCCTCTGTCCTCCCTCCTCCAGACTCCTCTGTCCTCCCTCCTCCAGACTTCCTCTGTTCCTCTCCTCCTCTAGACTCCTCTGTCCTCCTCTCCAGACTCCTCTGTCCTCCCTCCTCCAGACTCCTCTGTCCCCCTCCTCCAGACTCTCTGTCCTCCCTCCTCCAGACTCCTCTGTCCTCCCTCCTCCAGATCCTCCTCTAGTCCTCCCCCTCCTCCAGACTCCTCTGTCCTCTCTTCCTCAGATCTCCTCTGTCCCCTCCTCCAGACTCCTCTGTCCCCCTCCTCCAGCTCCTCTGTCCCCCTCCTCCAGACTCCTCTGTCCTCCCCTCCTCCAGACTCCTCTGTCCCCCTCCTCCAGACTCCTCTGTCCCCCCTCATCCAGACCCTCTGTCCTCCTCCTCCAGACTCTCTGTCCCCTCCTCACCGTCCAGACTCCTCTGTCCCCTCTCTCCAGACTCCTCTGTCCCCCTCCTCCAGACTCTCTGTCCTCCCTCTCCTCCCAGACTCCTCTGTCCTCCCTCCTCCAGACTCCCTCTGTCCCCCCCTCCTCCAGACTCCTCTGTCCCCCCTCCTCCAGACTCCTCTGTCCTCCCTCCTCCAGACTCCTCTGTCCTCCTCCTCCAGACTCCTCTGTCCCCCCTCCTCCAGACTCCTCTGTCCCCCCCTCTCCTCCAGACTCCTCTGTCCCCCTCCTCCAGACTCCTCTGTCCCCCCTCCTCCAGACTCCTCTGTCCTCCCTCCTCCAGACTCCTCTGTCCCTCACCTCCTCCAGACTCCTCTGTCCTCCCTCCTCCAGACTCCTCTGCTCTCCCTCCCTCTCTCAGACTCCTCTGTCCCCCCTCCTCCAGACTCCTCTGTCCCCCCCTCTCCAGACTCCTCTGTCCTCCCTCCTCCAGACTCCTCTGTCCTCCCTCCTCCAGACTCCTCTGTCCTCCCTCCTCCAGACCCTCTGTCCTCCCTCCTCCTACTTGTCTCCCTCTCGTCCTCCCTCCTCCAGACCTCCTCTGTCCTCCCTCCTCCCAGACTCCTCTGTCCTCCCTCCTCCAGACTCCTCTGTCCTCCCTCCTCCAGACTCCTCTGTCCTCCTCTCCAGACTCCTCTGTCCTCCTCCCTCCTCCAGACCCCTCTGTCCTCCCTCCTCAGACCATGGGCCCATGAGAGAATAGTGTATGGGAAACTTTCTATTAAAGGAGATTTTCCATTTAAATGTTACTCTATTTTTTTTTCCTAGTGTGAGCCTAACGGCATAAGGAATATAAGAATGGAGAATTCCTTTAAGTGGCACAATTTATACAGACAAAACTGTGTTTTACAAATATGAGTAAATCACGGTGCACATTAGCATTACGCAAACGTTTTCATAGAAGCTGCACACACACATTAGACACATCACAAGAGCATGAACAGCTAAACAGCTCGTAATAAAGGATTGTAAGTGAATGATCGGCCTCAGTCCCCTGTGAATAGGCAGAAGCACAGCAATGTACAAGTGCAGCTCAATGAATTAGAAGATCATCAAAAAGGTGATTTATCTCAGTAATTCAATACATAAAGTGACACCCATATATTATATAGAGTCATTACACACAGAGGGATCTATGTCATGTGTTTATTTCTGTTAATGTTGATGATTATGAAACCCAAAGGTCATTATCTCAGAACATTAAAGTAGGGAGGATAAAGGGTCTGAGAGATAAAATATGACCTAAATAGGTATCAGAGGCTTCACCTTGTGTGGTTGTGAGAGTCACAACCACTATAAAAGCAGATCAGTCCCCAGCGTGGTGCATATAGAGTAGGGAGGATGAAGGGTTAAACACTGCGCTGCCGTATTCCACCAGACATCAAAGGGTGAATATAATGTCTGTCTCATTGCAGTGTTGCCCTAACTGCGGTGGAGATGGATGGTACTCTGCCCAATTTGCAACGGAATGACAATTGTAAGTATTACAATATAATATGGAACCTTCATTAAAAAAATAACCAAAATTCCAATTTCCAGGTTATAATGAGAAACCAATTAACACAGGGACAATTGTGACTGCTGTATCTAAGTATGTCATATGTCATAATATCTCCCTCCTCTTCTGGTGTATATAAGTATTCAATGTGTGATACTGTCTGCTGATCTGTGTATCTAATCCTCGCCTGTGTGATACTGTCTGCTGAGCTGTGTATCTAATCCTATCCTATGTGATACTGTCTGCTGAGCTGTGTATTAATCCTCTCCTGTGTGATACTGTCTGCTGAGCTGTGTATCTAATCCTACCCTGTGTGATAGTGTCTGCTGAGCTGTGTATCTAATCCTCTCCTGTGTGATACTGTCTGCTGAGCTGTGTATCTAATCCTATCCTGTGTGATACTGTCTGCTGAACTGTGTATCTAATCCTCTCCTGTGTGATACTGTCTGCTGAGCTGTGTATCTAATCCTCTCCTTTGTGATACTGTCTGCTGAGCTGTGTATCTAATCCTCTCCTGTGTGATACTATCTGCTGATCTGTGTATCTAATCCTATCCTGTGTGATACTGTCTGCTGAGCTGTGTATCTAAATCCTATCCTGTGTGATACTGTCTGCTGAGCTGTGCATCTAATCCCATCCTGTGTGATACTGTCTGCTGAGCTGTGTATCTAATCCTATCCTGTGTGATACTGTCTGCTGAGCTGTGTATCTAATCCTATCCTGTGTGATACTGTCTGCTGAACTGTGTATCTAATCCTATCCTGTGTGATACTGTCTGCTGAGCCGTGTATCTAATCCTCTCCTGTGTGATACTGTCTGCTGAGCTGTGTATCTAATCCTCTCCTGTGTGATACTGTCTGCTGAACTGTGTATCTAATCCTATCCTGTGTGATACTGTCTGCTGAGCTGTGTATCTAATCCTATCCTGTGTGATACTGTCTGCTGAACTGTGTATCTAATCCTTCCTGTGTGATACTGTCTGCTGAGCTGTGTATCTAATCCCATCCTGTGTGATACTGTCTGCTGAACTGTGCATCTAATCCTCTCCTGTGTGATACTGTCTGCTGAGCTGTGTATCTAATCCTATCCTGTGTGATACTGTCTGCTGAGCTGTGTGTATCTAATCCTATCCTGTGTGATACTATCTGCTGAGCTGTGCATCTAATCCCATCCTGTGTGATACTGTCTGCTGAGCTGTGTATCTAATCCTATCCTGTGTGATACTGTCTGCTGAGCTGTGTATCTAATCCTATCCTGTGTGATACTGTCTGCTGAGCTGTGTATCTAATCCTATCCTGTGTGATACTGTCTGCTGAACTGTGTATCTAATCCTCTCCTGTGTGATACTGTCTGCTGAGCTGTGTATCTAATCCCATCCTGTGTGATACTGTCTGCTGAACTGTGCATCTAATCCTCTCCTGTGTGATACTGTCTGCTGAGCTGTGTATCTAATCCTATCCTGTGTGATACTGTCTGCTGAGCTGTGTGTATCTAATCCTATCCTGTGTGATACTATCTGCTGAGCTGTGCATCTAATCCCATCCTGTGTGATACTGTCTGCTGAGCTGTGTATCTAATCCTATCCTGTGTGATACTGTCTGCTGAGCTGTGTATCTAATCCTATCCTGTGTGATACTGTCTGCTGAACTGTGTATCTAATCCTCTCCTGTGTGATACTGTCTGCTGAGCCGTGTATCTAATCCTATCCTGTGTGATACTGTCTGCTGAACTGTGTATCTAATCCTCTCCTGTGTGATACTGTCTGCTGAGCTGTGTATCTAATCCCATCCTGTGTGATACTGTCTGCTGAACTGTGTATCTAATCCTCTCCTGTGTGATACTGTCTGCTAAGCTGTGTATCTAATCCTATCCTGTGTGATACTGTCTGCTGAGCTGTGTATCTAATCCTCTCCTGTGTGATACTGTCTGCTGAGCTGTGTATCTGATCCTCTCCTGTGTGATACTGTCTGCTGAGCTGTGTATCCAATCCTCTCCTGTGTGATACTGTCTGCTGAGCTGTGTATCTAATCCTATCCTGTGTGATACTGTCTGCTGAGCTGTGTATCTAATCCTATCCTGTGTGATACTGTCTGCTGAACTGTGTATCTAATCCTCTCCTGTGTGATACTGTCTGCTGAGCTGTGTATCTAATCCCATCCTGTGTGATACTGTCTGCTGAACTGTGTATCTAATCCTCTCCTGTCTGATACTGTCTGCTGAGCCGTGTATCTAATCCTATCCTGTGTGATACTGTCTGCTGAACTGTGTATCTAATCCTCTCCTGTGTGATACTGTCTGCTGAGCTGTGCATCTAATCCCATCCTGTGTGATACTGTCTGCTGAACTGTGTATCTAATCCTCTCCTGTGTGATACTGTCTGCTAAGCTGTGTATCTAATCCTATCCTGTGTGATACTGTCTGCTGAGCTGTGTATCTAATCCTCTCCTGTGTGATACTGTCTGCTGAGCTGTGTATCTGATCCTCTCCTGTGTGATACTGTCTGCTGAGCTGTGTATCCAATCCTCTCCTGTGTGATACTGTCTGCTGAGCTGTGTATCTAATCCTATCCTGTGTGATACTGTCTGCTGAGCTGTGTATCTAATCCTATCCTGTGTGATACTGTCTGCTGAACTGTGTATCTAATCCTCTCCTGTGTGATACTGTCTGCTGAGCTGTGTATCTAATCCCATCCTGTGTGATACTGTCTGCTGAACTGTGTATCTAATCTCTCTCCTGTCTGATACTGTCTGCTGAGCTGTGTATCTAATCCTATCCTGTGTGATACTGTCTGCTGTAGCTGTGTTGTATCTAATCCTATCCTGTGTGATACTATCTGCTGAGCTGTGCATCTAATCCCATCCTGTGTGATACTGTCTGCTGAGCTGTGTATCTAATCCTATCCTGTGTGATACTGTCTGCTGAGCTGTGTATCTAATCCTATCCTGTGTGATACTGTCTGCTGAACTGTGTATCTAATCCTCTCCTGTGTGATACTGTCTGCTGAGCCGTGTATCTAATCCTATCCTGTGTGATACTGTCTGCTGAACTGTGTATCTAATCCTCTCCTGTGTGATACTGTCTGCTGAGCTGTGTATCTAATCCCATCCTGTGTGATACTGTCTGCTGAACTGTGTATCTAATCCTCTCCTGTGTGATACTGTCTGCTAAGCTGTGTATCTAATCCTCTCCTGTGTGATACTGTCTGCTGAGCTGTGTATCCAATCCTCTCCTGTGTGATACTGTCTGCTGAGCTGTGTATCTAATCCTCTCCTGTGTGATACTGTCTGCTGAGCTGTGTATCTAATCCTCTCCTGTGTGATACTGTCTGCTGAGCTGTGTACCTAATCCTATCCTGTGTGATACTGTCTGCTGAGCTGTGTATCTAATCCTCTCCTATGTGATACTGTCTGCTGAGCTGTGTATCTAATCCTCTCCTGTGTGATACTGTCTGCTGAGCTGTGTATCTAATCCTATCCTGTGTGATACTGTCTGCTGAGCTGTGTATCTAATCCTATCCTGTGTGATACTGTCTGCTGAGCTGTGTATCTAATCCTCTCCTGTGTGATACTGTCTGCTGAGCTGTGTATCTAATCCTCTCCTGTGTGATACTGTCTGCTGAGCTGTGTATCTAATCCTATCCTGTGTGATACTGTCTGCTGAACTGTGTATCTAATCCTCTCCTGTGTGATACTGTCTGCTGAGCTGTGTATCTAATCCTATCCTGTGTGATACTGTCTGCTGAGCTGTGTGTATCTAATCCCATCCTGTGTGATACTGTCTGCTGAGCCGTGTATCTAATCCTATCCTGTGTGATACTGTCTGCTGAGCCGTGTATCTAATCCTATCCTGTGTGATACTGTCTGCTGAACTGTGTATCTAATCCTCTCCTGTGTGATACTGTCTGCTGAGCTGTGCATCTAATCCCATCCTGTGTGATACTGTCTGCTGAACTGTGTATCTAATCCTCTCCTGTGTGATACTGTCTGCTGAGCTGTGTATCTAATCCCATCCTGTGTGATACTGTCTGCTGAACTGTGTATCTAATCCTATCCTGTGTGATACTGTCTGCTGAGCTGTGTATCTAATCCTATCCTGTGTGATACTGTCTGCTGAGCTGTGTATCTAATCCTCTCCTGTGTGATACTGTCTGCTGAGCTGTGTATCTAATCCTCCTGTGTGATACTGTCTGCTGAGCTGTGTATCTAATCCTATCCTGTGTGATACTGTCTGCTGAACTGTGTATCTAATCCTAATCCTGTGTGATACTGTCTGCTGAGCTGTGTGTATCTAATCCTATCCTGTGTGATACTGTCTGCTGAGCTGTGTATCTAATCCTCTCCTGTGTGATACTGTCTGCTGAGCTGTGTATCTAATCCCATCCTGTGTGATACTGTCTGCTGAACTGTGTATCTAATCCTCTCCTGTGTGATACTGTCTGCTAAGCTGTGTATCTAATCCTCTCCTGTGTGATACTGTCTGCTGAGCTGTGTATCCAATCCTCTCCTGTGTGATACTGTCTGCTGAGCTGTGTATCTAATCCTCTCCTGTGTGATACTGTCTGCTGAGCTGTGTATCTAATCCTCTCCTGTGTGATACTGTCTGCTGAGCTGTGTACCTAATCCTATCCTGTGTGATACTGTCTGCTGAGCTGTGTATCTAATCCTCTCCTATGTGATACTGTCTGCTGAGCTGTGTATCTAATCCTCTCCTGTGTGATACTGTCTGCTGAGCTGTGTATCTAATCCTATCCTGTGTGATACTGTCTGCTGAGCTGTGTATCTAATCCTATCCTGTGTGATACTGTCTGCTGAGCTGTGTATCTAATCCTCTCCTGTGTGATACTGTCTGCTGAGCTGTGTATCTAATCCTCTCCTGTGTGATACTGTCTGCTGAGCTGTGTATCTAATCCTATCCTGTGTGATACTGTCTGCTGAACTGTGTATCTAATCCTCTCCTGTGTGATACTGTCTGCTGAGCTGTGTATCTAATCCTATCCTGTGTGATACTGTCTGCTGAGCTGTGTGTATCTAATCCCATCCTGTGTGATACTGTCTGCTGAGCCGTGTATCTAATCCTATCCTGTGTGATACTGTCTGCTGAGCCGTGTATCTAATCCTATCCTGTGTGATACTGTCTGCTGAACTGTGTATCTAATCCTCTCCTGTGTGATACTGTCTGCTGAGCTGTGCATCTAATCCCATCCTGTGTGATACTGTCTGCTGAACTGTGTATCTAATCCTCTCCTGTGTGATACTGTCTGCTGAGCTGTGTATCTAATCCCATCCTGTGTGATACTGTCTGCTGAACTGTGTATCTAATCCTATCCTGTGTGATACTGTCTGCTGAGCTGTGTATCTAATCCTATCCTGTGTGATACTGTCTGCTGAGCTGTGTATCTAATCCTCTCCTGTGTGATACTGTCTGCTGAGCTGTGTATCTAATCCTCTCCTGTGTGATACTGTCTGCTGAGCTGTGTATCTAATCCTATCCTGTGTGATACTGTCTGCTGAACTGTGTATCTAATCCTATCCTGTGTGATACTGTCTGCTGAGCTGTGTGTATCTAATCCTATCCTGTGTGATACTGTCTGCTGAGCTGTGTATCTAATCCTCTCCTGTGTGATACTGTCTGCTGAGCTGTGTATCTAATCCTCTCCTGTGTGATACTGTCTGCTGAGCTGTGTATCTAATCCTCTCCTGTGTGATACTGTCTGCTGAGCTGTGTATCTAATCATCTCCTGTGTGATACTGTCTGCTGAGCTGTGTATCTAATCCCATCCTGTGTGATACTGTCTGCTGAACTGTGTATCTAATCCTATCCTGTGTGATACTGTCTGCTGAGCTGTGTATCTAATCCTATCCTGTGTGATACTGTCTGCTGAGCTGTGTATCTAATCCTCTCCTGTGTGATACTGTCTGCTGAGCTGTGTATCTAATCCTCTCCTGTGTGATACTGTCTGCTGAGCTGTGTATCTAATCCTATCCTGTGTGATACTGTCTGCTGAACTGTGTATCTAATCCTATCCTGTGTGATACTGTCTGCTGAGCTGTGTGTATCTAATCCTATCCTGTGTGATACTGTCTGCTGAGCTGTGTATCTAATCCTCTCCTGTGTGATACTGTCTGCTGAGCCGTGTATCTAATCCTATCCTGTGTGATACTGTCTGCTGGAGCCGTGTATCTAATCCTATCCTGTGTGATACTGTCTGCTGAACTGTGTATCTAATCCTCTCCTGTGTGATACTGTCTGCTGAGCTGTGCATCTAATCCCATCCTGTGTGATACTGTCTGCTGAACTGTGTATCTAATCCTCTCCTGTGTGATACTGTCTGCTGAGCTGTGTATCTAATCCCATCCTGTGTGATACTGTCTGCTGAGCTGTGTATCTAATCCTATCCTGTGTGATACTGTCTGCTGAACTGTGTATCTAATCCTATCCTGTGTGATACTGTCTGCTGAGCTGTGTGTATCTAATCCTATCCTGTGTGATACTGTCTGCTGAGCTGTGTATCTAATCCTCTCCTGTGTGATACTGTCTGCTGAGCCGTGTATCTAATCCTATCCTGTGTGATACTGTCTGCTGAGCCGTGTATCTAATCCTATCCTGTGTGATACTGTCTGCTGAACTGTGTATCTAATCCTCTCCTGTGTGATACTGTCTGCTGAGCTGTGCATCTAATCCCATCCTGTGTGATACTGTCTGCTGAACTGTGTATCTAATCCTCTCCTGTGTGATACTGTCTGCTGAGCTGTGTATCTAATCCCATCCTGTGTGATACTGTCTGCTGAACTGTGTATCTAATCCTATCCTGTGTGATACTGTCTGCTGAGCTGTGTATCTAATCCTATCCTGTGTGATACTGTCTGCTGAGCTGTGTATCTAATCCTCTCCTGTGTGATACTGTCTGCTGAGCTGTGTATCTAATCCTCTCCTGTGTGATACTGTCTGCTGAGCTGTGTATCTAATCCTATCCTGTGTGATACTGTCTGCTGAACTGTTTTCTTCTTTGCTGCCCCCTGTGACGAAGCTCTGGATCCTGGGTGATCAATGCTGTAGGAGAGGCGAGTGCAGCGCCGGCATTGTGCTTCTATCTCAGCCACAGAAGACAATGTAAGGGGACAGAGTTAGGCTGCGTTCACACATTGCGTATTTTGCCGCGTTTTTTTACGCGCGCTTTTCAAAATACGCAATGTGCCTTTTGTCTGCCTGCAAAGTGAATGGGAAATTCACTGCAGTGCAGACATTGCGTAAAAATACGCACTGCGTTTTCCCGGAGAAAGCGCAGCTCCGTAAACAATTGATATGTCAATTGTGTACGCAGCTACTTCTGCGTATTCTCCCAGAGGGGAGGAAGAATCCGGCTTCCTCCTCTCCTCTGTGACAGCCCCATTAGATTTCACAGAGTATTAATATACAGTGTGAAATCTAAATTAAACAGAGGCAAATGTATGTAAAATAAAAAAGAATCAATACTTCACCTGTCCGACACCTTCTCCCGCTGTCTGGTCTCCGATTCCAAGTGAGAGATGTACTGACAGGACCTGTGGTGATGTCAGAGGGGCGTTCCCGGGCACTCGCGGTCATGTGATACATATCACATGACCGCGAACAGCCAATCAGCGCTGGGAAAGCCCCCCCCCCCTCTGACATCACCACAGGTCTTCTCAGTACACCTCTCACTTGGAACCGGAGACCGGAGAGCGGCAGAAGGCACCGGACAGGTGAAGTATTCATTCTTTTTTATTTTACATACATTTGCTTCTGTTTAATTTAGATTTCTCAGTGTATATTAATGGCAAATAGCTGCTATCCGACACCATAGGGCTGCATTATGCCAAAATTAGGTCTGGGGCTGTCCAGTTTACATCGGACAGCCCCGGACCTGATCACACCGAGGTGTGAGACCGGCCTTAGGGGGCAAAGTAAAATAAAGAAGAAAAAAATTGAAAAAAAAAGTTTTTGAAAACATGGGAAAAAAACCCACAAGTTCACATCACCCCTCTTTTGCCTCATTGAAAATAAAACTAATCCAAAAATACCCATATTTGGGATTTCCAGTTTTTGACCTTGTCTGAGATCCAATATTCTATGTTTTACACCCAGAGAATCTGCTTCATGTGCGCCGGTTCTGGACACAATTATCAAGGACTGTGCTACGGCTGCGGTGGAGGTGGTAGAACAGTGTGAGTCCCCATCTATTGTCATGATACCCTCATCATGTAGCCACGGACACTTCACAATGTTGTTAGTTGCTTCCAAAACTTTGTAAATTTATGTTATGTTTTGTTGCTCTTTGTTTTACCAGTTTTGTCTCTTTAGTTACAAAAATCATTTTTTCGGGAACAAAAATTATTGGTTGAAACTATTGTAACTTTGGGCACAAACGGAAGAATAAAGACAGTAAAGGAAATAACAGATATAACGAGTTCTCATATACGGGAAGAGCGGCTGGAGAATGAACATCACATGGAGACAAAGTGGGAAAAAAGTAAATTGTGGCCCTAAATGCTCACATAGTGCCCCATCACAGCAGCATGTCGCACGTTTGTTGGGTGATCGACGACCTGTTTACACCTATGAACACTCACCTACCCTCCCGGAATTTATAAATGGGTATTACATACAGTATGTGACACAAATATTGCATGTTATACACACATATGTATACAGAGAGCACATACATATAGACACACAATATAACTACCAGGAGCCCATTCATTCTGATGTCCTCACTAATAGATACAGTGCCTTGTGAAAGTATTCAGCCCCCTATATACAGTGCCTTGTGAAAGTATTCAGCCCCCTATATACAGTGCCTTGTGAAAGTATTCAGCCCCTATATACAGTGCCTTGTGAAAGTATTCAGCCCCCTATATACAGTGCCTTGTGAAAGTATTCAGCCCCCTATATACAGTACCTTGTGAAAGTATTCAGCCCCCTATATACAGTGCCTTGTGAAAGTATTCAGCCCCCTATATACAGTGCCTTGTGAAAGTATTCAGCCCCCTATATACAGTGCCTTGTGAAAGTATTCAGCCCCCTATGTATATATACAGTGCCTTGTGAAAGTATTCAGCCCCCTATATACAGTGCCTTGTGAAAGTATTCAGCCCCTATATACAGTGCCTTGTGAAAGTATTCAGCCCCCTATATACAGTGTGTGGTGATGTGGCCCCTGGCCGGATGCTTTACACGGGTTATTAATGCAGGTCTCTGTGCACACTGGCCGGTTTTCCTGTGATGATAATACTGTGTGAACCAACCTGAACACAATGAGGTTTCATGAGCCTAATGAGCGGCAGTGAGAGTGGGATGAGATCCATGAGGAATAGGATGTAATGAATGAGTGCTGACAACCCGGAACACAGGGAGTTAACCTGAGCTGTGTGACAGGCTGATTACAAGCAGCTGAGGGGGTGTGTCCATGTGGGAGTGGCTGGCACGATAAGAACCTGCCAGGTGTCTGAGTGAGGGGAGGACGATGGGAATCAGAGAAGTCCAGACCACTGCCATGTGAAGACGTGCTGGAAGTGATGGGAGCCTGCCAGCTCCATGCTAGTGCACCTGATGTGTGCATGCCAGCCAGTGTCCAGGACCGAGGACGGCTCAAGGGCCAGGTGGTCTTGTGTGTACTAAGTGACAGGGCTCCTGGTACTATTGTGGGCCCTGAGTGTGTAGCATATTGGTGTATGTAAAAATGCCATGAATGCTGTGTCATGCATGAGTCATAATGGTTTATGAAAAAGTGCCATGTGTGATGACTCATGTGCTATAGGATGGGGAATGATCCCTGTCAGGGTGATAGACGGTGATAGCCGTCTTTAGAACCTGAGGTCTGCAAGGGTCGGTGGGTGACGCCTTGATGTTCTGGGGAAAACGTATGTGAATGTCCTGTAATGTAATGTCATATGGGAATGTCATATAATGCAATGTAAGGATATGCATATTATATGTGAAAATGGAAATAGTGTTATAGTTTGTGTTGAAAGCGGTTTATGACAGAAATTAATAAATCCGCTGCTTATGTTACGTTGAAATGTAGTCGCTGCTGTCATTTTCCCCGTGCCAAGCGGGTTCCCCTGGGGCGCTACCTCACAAGTGCCTTGTTAAAGTATTCAGCCCCTTATGTATATACAGTGCCTTGTGAAAGTATTTGACCCCCTTGAACTTTTCAACCTTTTGCCACATTTCAGGCTTCAGACATAAAGATATAAATTCTAATATTTTTGTGAAGAATCAACAACAATCGGGACACAATCGTGAAGTGGATCCAAATGTATTGGATATTTTAAACTTTTTTAATAAATAAACTGAGGCGTGGGCCGTGCAATATTATTCATCCCCTTTTTCTCTCAGTGCAGCAAACTCACTCCAGAAGTTCAGTGCGGATCTCTGAATGATCCAATGTTGTCCTAAATGACTGGTAATGATACATAGGATCCACCTGTGTGTGATCAAGTCTCCGTATAAATGTACCTGCTCTGTGATAGGCTCAGGGGTCTGTATCAAGTACAGAGAGCATCAGGAAGACCAAGGAACACACCAGGCAGGTCTGAGATACTGTTGTGGTGAAGTTTAAAGCCGGATTTGGATACAAGAGCACTGAAATGTGGCGAAAGGCTGAAAAGTTCAAGGGGGCCGAATACTTTCACAAGGCACTGTACCACCAGGAGCCCATACATTCTGATGTCCTCACTACTATATACTCCCCAGTACACTCTCTCTGCCCTCCCCCGTGCACACTCTCTCTGCTGGTCCAGGGGAGGGGACCTTATGGAGACCGGGCAAGCCATTGTTTCTACCTGCTCTCTGTGTTCCCACACTCAGTATCTGCTAAAGGACCTTTGGTGATGTCACGGTCATGTGATCTGTGACTCCACCCATGACCGTGATATCACTACAGGTCCTGGAGGGTCTCCTTCTGTTGTGTATGCGGCGGGTGGGCTGCGGTGATGGGTTGGCGGGGACCGGGCGGTGTGAGCGGCGAGTATCTGGTGACGGCGGAATGCTAGTGTAATGGAAATATTAATAACAATATTAATAACAAGTTGCTGCTCCTGACCAAATCAATATAGACCAAGCGCCGGCATTGAAAAGTAGTAGACACCAGACACAGTGAGTCAGATGTACACCCTTCCTTGGTCAGACCCAAGCTCCCAGTGTCTGTTTATTATAAGACATTAGCTTTTTACTCAAAAAGGGGCTCGGTCAGCCCTACTCAGATGTATTCATTGGTCCATGGGCAATAAGGGGCTCGGTCAGCCCTACTCAGATGTATTCATTGGTCCATGGGCAATAAGGGGCTCGGTCAGTCCATGGGCGGATCCATGAGGTCATCAAGGGGTGTGGTCTTGATCGAGTATGTTATTCTGTGATTGGTTCGTCTTCCCTGACCTCCAGCTTCGGTGATTGGTCAGACTTCTTTGGACTCCATCTTGCTCTCAGCACATGGTGTGATGTGGCAGGAAATGGCAGCCATGTTTAAATCACAACTTATACAATGTAAAATAATACACTCTATATATCATTTCTCCCATGCCCTTATGTCTTAGGCTTAATGAAGTATTTTGATCTTAAGGCTCTCCTTAACACTAGCACATGCCATATTTGTACTGCCATCACTTGGGTGTTCAAATATGGCCAGTTGAAGCAGTGCTGGCCAATCCTGTGATAGGAGGACACGATTACGGCGGAAGTGGACGACGGGCACCACAAGGTAAATATTATAGTAGATGATGGTCACAATTCTACCTGCTGCCTTGTTGTAGGCTCTGTCTCTTGTGCTTCACATTGTAGCTCAGTCTACGTATTTCCACTATATTTTAGCCTGTTTGTGAGCTGGGCAGGGCAGTTTTCCCATGTTGCACACTTTGGTGGGGCAGAACCATTTCCCCTACAAATAAAGTGGATGATGTATGTTCCGTCACCTGTAACATTGCCCTAACGCCAGCTTTCTCTTTCTACAGATGCTTTACGTGTTGTGCCAGGGGCAAGATAACGTGCCGAAACTGCTCCGGACAGGGGAAAGTCATTACCTTCTTGGAGATGAAAGTAAAATGGTGAGAACACTAGGACTATGCCAGCACCACAGGAACGCCACAGATACTGACAGCTGCGCTCCTGCTGCAACAGCCCAGATCAGAGATAACTCTCATCCTGGACACTTAAAGGGAGCCAACCATCAGGAATTAACCATCTGTAAATCAGTGCAGCAGGTGATTGATGTGTGCAGCGTGACATCATTATTTGTTGGGTTATTTTATTCCTCCCCTGTGGGCATGGCAGTCTGCTGTAAGCGGAACCCCCTCTCTCTCATCCAGGCTTCAGCTTACAGCAGAAAGACAAACCCACAGGGGAGGAATAAAAAAAAAAGCCCCAATAGTGATGTCATGCTGCACACATCAATCACCTGCTGCACTGATTTACAGGTGGTTAAATCCTGGTGGTTGGTTCCCTTTAACCCCATAGATTCACTTTTCAATAGCAAATACAACATCACACTGGTTAGACATAGGGAGTTATCTTAGTAACTATGGCACAACTCCTAGCTGGTTATGCAAAAGGTTTGTGTTCTAGTGTTTGTCTAAGGGTGGAAACCCATTATGTGAGACACTCGCATGACTCACCCTGGTCAGAATGGCCTTCCCTTTTTGGACGGGAGCATGGAGCTGCATAGAGACACATGCAGCTGACATGCTCCTGTCCAGGGAGCCGGCGACCGTTCTGGCTGAATCATGCGAGACTCGTGTGAGTATCTCGCATAGTATGTTTCCACCCGAATATTGCAATGAGTTGTCTGAAATCGTAATCCGGATCATTCGCTGCATCTGCAGCAAAGTGAATCGGATTTTCTATTTACTGTGCAGATGCTGCATTAGTGGTGCAGAAAGCGCATCCAGAAAATAATGAGCGTCTATTATTGCTGTGTTTTTCTGCTGCACTTTCTGCACCACCAACATCCAATTACTTACCCTCACCGGCAATCCCACAGTGAGCCAACGCAAAATCTTCCTCCCGGGCACCGGCAGCACCTGTGGGTACGGCACTAACAGGACCTGCCCATGTGACGCACCCTGAGAGTCACATGACCAAGGTCCTGTCAGTACTTGTACTGCCCACAGGTCCTGATGGTGCCCGGGAGGAAGATTTTGCAGGGGCTCACTGTGGGATTGCCGGGGAGGGTAAGTCTCTTTGTATCTGTCTGTCTGGGTTCCCGGAAAACAGAGCAAAAAAGCAGCACAAATGGATGATGCTCTGGTGATTTTTCTTGCAAAAAAATGGAGCTGGAAAGTGCACCAAAAACAAGGGCGCAATTACAACAGGTGCGGAGGTTGCAATCACATCCGGGCTCTGGAGCCTAGGGGGCGCAATAGTTCCCTTGGCCTATAGAAAAATACTATTGCTATTAAACATTTGCAATAATTGGGGACCCTGCTGGAGCATTTGCAACAGAGCCCATGAGATTCAAGTTCCATCACTGAGTATCTTTTTACTGGGAACCTACACTAAAGTTAATGCCCCTCTCTGGGTAAAAAAGACCTCCTTTTGTATAGGCGAGTAGGAACCTGCTAAATAAAGGATAAAAACACCTGAGACTAATAGGGAAAGGGTGCACAGACAGAAAGTATGTGTCACAGCGTGGGCTTGGGGGTGTCTGGACACGGTACGTGACAGTGACGCATGGACCAACGGTGTCCTGCGCACTACACACAACAACAGACTGGGGAACCACCAGGGGGGAACAAACACAGCGGTGGGCCCTGCTCAGGGCGGACCCAGACTGTAGTGGGCCCTGGTGCAAGAAATTTTTCGGGGGCCCCCCCCCCCGCCCCTCATAGTGGCGACAAAGTAACGTAAACATATAGATTGTAATATTTATTTACAACGCAACTATCAAATCTAAATAGTAAAGTTGCTTAATTTTTTTAATACGATCCTAAAAACGAATAGGAAGATAGTAGTTACCTACCTACCCGTTCTACCTACCACTTGCATAGGTCTGTCACAAACCTCTCTAGCCAGTGACTCTGCTGCTTCATGTCAATAGACAGCTCTTAGGCCCCTTTCACATAAGTGGCAAGCTGATGTTTATGGCCGATCCAGCAGGTGGTGCCGCATAACGGCCGACTTGTGGTCTGGATGTGGCAAGCCCCATGCTTGCAGCATTTTTTTTTTCGCGGCTGCAAATGCCGCATTTGCCAGAACCGCAAGCCCCATACACAATGCATGGAGCTTGCTGCATCGGGGCCACAAGTCAGCCGTTGTGGCCAATCCGGCAGATGCGGCACCACCTGCTGGATTTGCCGCAAACATCAGCTAAACACTGGTGTGAAAAGGCCTTAAATCTTATAGGCTGCTCTGTTGAAGGGGAGTGACTGATAACATCATGCTGATGAACAGCTGTCTCCACACAGTTATGTAGTGGGGTCCTGTCTGTTAATCAGCATGACATCAGCAGTCACACCCCATCAACAAAGCAGAGCGGAAAAGAAACAGCTGTAATGTTGATGTGATGTCAGACAAAGCCACAGGAGCAGTCACTGACCACTCTGAGCAGATCTAGATATTGGCTGAACTGGCAGGTATTTAGAAACTACCTGCCTGTTAGTTGTAAGGCCTAGGCTGCTTTCACATCAGCGGTACTCGCCGTTTGCGGTGAAAAAAACGCAACTGCCGTGATTACCGCATAACGGCCGCACTTGCGGTTCACTTGCGGAAAGCCCAATGCAATGTCTATGGGCCTTGCGGTGTGCGGCAGGTGCGGCAAGTGCGGTTTCGGCACTTGCGGCAGATGCGGCCGCGAGAAAACCGTGGCTGACCGCGTTTTTTTCGTGGCCGCATCTGCCGTAAGTGCCGAAACAACAACTGTACCGCACTTGCTGCACCTGCCGCAAGCCCCATAGAGACATTGCATGGGGCTTGCCGCAGGTGAACCACAAATGCGGCCGTTATGCGGTAATCGCGGCAGTTGCGTTTTTTTTCACCGCATCTGCCGCGATTTCAAATAAACGCTGATGTGAAAGGGGCCTTACATACACAACTCAGCATAGCGTCCAGTTAATATATACAGTCCACCACAGCCTACAGGTAATATAAACAGTCCACCACAGCCTCCAAGTAATTATACAGTCCATCAGAGCCTATATATACAGTCCATCACAGTCTCGAGGTAATATATACAGCCCAGCACAGCCGCCAGGTAATATATACAGCCCAGCACAGCCGCCAGGTAATATATACAGTCCAGCACAGCCTCCAGGTAATATACACAGCCCAGCACAGCCGCCAGGTAACATATACACTACAGCCCAGCACAGCCTCCAGGTAATATATACAGACTAGCATAGCCTCCAAGTAATATATACAGCCCAAAAACAGCCTCCAGTTAATATATACAGCCCAGCATAGCCTGGTATAACATATATAGCCCAAGACAGCCTCAAGGAGGATATATATAGTAGATGTGTGCCTGATGCTATCGCATCGGAGGGCGAGGATCAGTACGGCGGCGAGAAGCGGGGGCGGCTAAGTGGACACACACAACACGCTACACACACAAACACACACCTACACACCCCCTTCCGGTCTCACCCGGTCCCACCCATCGTTGATGGAAGCTTGAACCGGGAATGAGGTGGTCAGCGCAGGATGGAGGGGGTTAATGGTGGAGGAGCATAGGGTCAGATGGGGGCTCCATGGTGGGTGTTGGAGCTCCCCCTGTGCCTGGCAGGGCTTCTGGGAGCGGTCCGGTGGCGGTGTCTGGTACTGGGCATGGCGGCTGCTGGTGGCGAGATGTGCAGCTGGGTGGCTGGTGCTGGCCATGGTGGCTGCTGGCGGCGGCTCACTTTCTTTATAGTGCTTCTTCTCCCCCTATATGCCTGGGGGAGAAGCTCGGCTGCATCACGGAAGGGACCCCGAGCTTCTCCCCCAGGACCCACCTTCTGAAGGGCAGCTCCTGGGGGCATAGGACCAGGACCCCCCTTACTTGATGCATCCAAGCTTATCCCCCTAGCTGGGGGAGAAGCTCGGCTGCATCAAGGAAGGGGGGCCCTAGGAGAGGTCCTGGGGGAGAAGCTCGGCTGCATTAAGGAAGGAGGGGGCCCCTACGAGTCCTAGGGGCCCCCCCTTCCTTGATGCAGCCGAGCTTCTCCCCCAGGACCCCCTTCTGAAGGGGGGGGGGCCTGGGGCCTCAGGACACCCCCTTCCTTGATGCATCCAAGCTTATCCCCAAGCTTGGGGAGATCAGCTGCATCAAGGAAGGGGGGTCCTGGGCCCCCATGACCCCCATCCCCTTCTGAAGGGGGCGTCCTTGGGGCCCCAGGAACGTCCCTTCCTTGAGGCATCCAAATCCTGCCCCCCCTCAAATCATGTTGGTGTGCACTGTGCACTGCAGTGCTGTTTCCCTCCCCACCAGACCAAAGCAATGCTCCGGGGCTCTTACCTGGAGCTCTCAGTATCCTCAGTCAGCTTGCTCACCGGGTCTGCTCAGGTCTCATTGTCTTCTGGAGAGGGTCAGGGTGTAATGCCTGCCTCCACGGAAGAGCCGGAAGTGAGGCAGTGCCGACCCTCCCAGCCCCCTCTGCCTCAATGAAATGCTGCTGCCTGCTGCTCCAACAGCAACCCCCCCTTCTTACTGATAGTATACAGCCCGCACTGCCCCGCAGCGTTCTGGCTACTAGTACTATCAGATTCAGGCAGCACTTCCCCCCGGGACTCAATGTAAGAAAAGAGCCGAGGGAGCGCGGCGCAGCACACCCCAGACTCCAGACAGTGCCGCGGGTGTGCAGCGCTGCTGACACCCGACTCAATGATGCCCGAGCAGTGCAGCGATGCTGACACCCGACCCCCCTTCCCCCCCCCGGGCCACAAATTAAAATGCTGCAGAGTGCAGACAGTACTAGCATGCTACTGCCATCCTACCATCCCCTTCTGTGTGACAAGGGAACGGAACTACCGCTGGAGCCTCAGGGGCCCCCTAGCTGGACGGGGCCCTGGTGCAGCTGCACCAGCTGCACCACGGTAGTTCCGCCCCTGGCCCTGCTCATAGGAAACAGGAGAAAGTAAACCTCCTGCTGTCGTCATATAAGATGTCGAAAAAGAAACATTCAGCTGCATTCCCCCTTGAAGACAACAATATTGTTGTTACAATATGTAATGTGAAGTGTGATGTGCAATGTGCATTATGTTTTTCGTTATTGTTATGGTATGTATTGTAAAACGTGTAGCTGGTGATAGATGGTATGTTGCCATCAGTAGGGCAAGAAACAGTTAATGTTTGGGACTAGCCCAGCATGGGAGTGGCTTGAGTGCAGGGACAGTGACTGTTTCTTGTTACAATGTCAGATAGGGCCCAGCCTGTGACAGAGGCAGACCTAAGGTCTGAACAGTCTACATGTAGTTTTGAAGTAAGGGAGACAGTACAGAGGATAGCGTGATCCGGAGTGCAGAGAGGTGACTGAGACACAGAGGGATATAGTTGAGATTGATCAGCAGACTGACTGAAGAAACGAGACAGGTCCTTAAGTGATTTGCTCAGCAGCGAGGCCCTAGGCAGTTTGCAACTCTTATAGGTAACAGGACAGGACAGAACAATACATGAAACAAAGTGAGTTCCCTGACGGGAGATCCCTAAGCTTGAAGCTAAATTTTGGCCATATTGGAAATACAGTTCCTTTAAAGGTGAACAAGACATGGAACTATGGGAGGAAAGAATGACTTTCATGGATTGTTCTGTGATGCTGAGCTGGGTGGAGGTGAATCGAGCAGGACTGGTGAGGACAGTAACAGGTCAGATAGAAGGATTGTGAGACTGTTGATGGAGATGCTCTGAGCCGTTACGTGTATGCTATCTCATGTACTGTATGTAGTTTCTATGGTTGTATGTTTTTATAGCTAGAATTTGTGGTCTCCCTCAATGAATTTGGCCATATCTGGTCCTGGCCAGTGAACAGCATCATATGGCCTGTGAAGGTGTACGGCTTCATGTAACGTGTCGCGGCCACTATCCCGCATCATGCTAAACCCTTTAATCGCTGTTCATTGTTCTCCAGGAAAATCTTGAATGGTTTTGCTCAGAGATAATTCAGAATTCCCTGAGGACCGTTTCCAGAAAGTGTCGGGAAAAGTTATCGCCTCGGATGAGGAAACTCAGGTGAGACATATGCCGCGGTATTAAAAAGTAGCGAGATAATACAGAAGTTCAGCGAGCACCCTTATGGAGCAGAGCAGCAGTTGTCTCATGGATTATAGTGTGGGGGCTGATGGCACCAGCAATATCAGCTCTGCCACGTCTACAGCCCTGTGCACACACTGCCTGGGTTGATGCTTTTTGTTGCAGATTTTGAGTATCTGCATATTTATCCTAAAGCCAGCTTAGCTGCTTTCACACTTTGTTTTTTCAGGATCAAGTATTTCAGGTATAAAAAAAAACCTGATCCTTCCAGGTTCCAGTTTTCTGCCCATTCACTTTAAGGCTGGAAACACACTGTCTGAGTCACTCGCACGAGTCTCTGATTATTCACCCGGTACCACCCCTGCCTCTTTGGACGGGATACTGTCAGTGTTGTGTTTTTCTATGTAGCTCCACTGCTCCCGTCCATAGAGGGGGAGACCATCCCGGGTGAATGATCCGAGACTCATACACAGGGGCGTAGCGGTCGCAGGGGTCACGGCTACTACGGCGCTCAGACATACAGCGGCCCATGTCACCCTCCATCCCCAATGAGGCCCGATCTCTGCGCCCGGCACCCGCTTCACACAGACATGCAGCACTGTGTGGCAGCGCGAAAACTGCACTGCACGCAGCTATGGGGCCCATGTGTCAGGGAGAGGAGAGAAGAGGAGGAGCGGAGAGGGGAGCCTCCCATTTCCTACTGCTGCCACCCCTCCCCTCGCTTCCTCTTAGTACTGCCTGCTGTCCATCTGCGTGCCACTGTGGAACGCATTTAGCAGGCTGGTGCCGCCTCCTCGCACCTGCTCCTCCTGAGTGTTCTCTTCAGTTTTTGGGAGAATGGAGCAGCGAGGGAACCAGGAGAGGTAAGTAGAGATTTTTTTTAATAAGTGAATGCAAGGTGGCAAGAGGACTATGGAAGGAGGAGGGTGGGGTGCATGATACTATATGGAGAGGCTATGAGGCTGTACTATATGGAGAATTATGAGGCTGCACTATGTGGAGAGTTGTGAGGCTGCACTCTATAGAGAGATATAAGGCTGCACTATATGGAGAGTTATGAGGTTGCATATACAGTGCCTACAAGTAGTCTTCAACCCCCTGCAGATTTAGCTGGTTGACACATGCGGAATTAACTTGGCAATGTGACATTTGGACTGTAGATCAGCCTGGAAGTGGGAAATGCAGTGCAGCCAAAAAGATTTAATTTTTTTTTTTTAAAGCGTTAAAAGTGAATTCCGAAGGTCATTTATTATTCAACCCCTCAAACCACCAGCATTCTGTTTGGTCCCCTAAAGTATTAAGAAGTAGTTCAGGCACAAAGAACAATGAGCTTCACATGTGTGGATTAATTATCTCTTTTGCCGCCTTTTCTGACTATTTAAGACCCTCCCCAAACTTGTGAACAGCACTCATATATGGTCAACATGGGAAAGACAAAGGAGCATTCCAAGGCCATCAGAGACAAGATCGTGGAGGGTCACAAGGCTGGCAAGGGGTACAAAACCCTTTCCAAGGAGTTGGGCCTACCTGTCTCCACTGTTGGGAGCATCATCCTTAAGTGGAAGGCTTATGGAACTACTGTTAGCCTTCCACGGCCTGGACAGCCTTTGAAAGTTTCCTCCCGTGCTGAGGCCAGGCTTGTCCGAAGAGTCAAGGCTAACCCAAGGACAACAAGGAGCTCCGGGAAGATCTCATGGCAGTGGGGACATTGGTTTCAGTCAATACCATAAGTAACGTACTCCACCGCAATGGTCTCCGTTCCAGACGAGCCCGTAAGGTACCTTTACTTTCAAAGCGTCATGTCAAGGTTCGTCTACAGTTTGCTCATGATCACTTGGAGGACTCTGAGACAGACTGGTTCAAGGTTCTATGGTCTGATGAGACCAAGATCGAGATCTTTGGTGCCAACCACACACGTGACGTTTGGAGACTGGATGGCACTGCATACGACCCCAAGAATACCATCCCTACAGTCAAGCATGGTGGTGGCAGCATCATGCTGTGGGGCTGTTTCTCAGCCAAGGGGCCTGGCCATCTGGTCCGCATCTATGGGAAGATGGATAGCACGGCCTACCTGGAGATTTTGGCCAAGAAACTCCGCTCCTCCATCAAGGATCTTAAGATGGGTTGTAATTTCATCTTCCAACAAGACAACGACCCAAAGCACACAGCCAAGAAAACAAGAGGGAAAAAATCAAGGTGATGGAGTGGCCTAGTCAGTCTCCTGACCTTAACCCAATTGAAAACTTGTGGAAGGAGCTCAAGATTAAAGTCCACATGAGACACCCAAAGAACCTAGATAACTTGGAGAAGATCTGCCTGGAGGAGTGGGCCAAGATAACTCCAGAGACCTGTGCCGGCCTGATCAGGTCTTATAAAAGACGATTATTAGCTGTAATTGCAAACAAGGGTTATTCCACAAAATATTAAACCTAGGGGTTAAATAATAATTGACCCACACTTTTATGTTTAAAATTTATTAAAATTCAACTGAGCATCATTACTTTTTGGTTTGTAAGATTTATGCTTCTGTTAATAAATCCTACTCTCGTTTGCAGTTTGAAGGTTCTAACTTATTGGCATCTTATCAAACCACCTATATCAGCAGGGGGTTGAAGACTACTTGTAGGCACTGTATAAGGCTGCACTATATAGAGAGCTATTAGGCTGCACTATATAGAGAGATATAAGGCTGCACTGTATGGAGCGTTTTGAGGCTGCACTATGTGGAGAGCTAAGCCTGCATTATACTCTATATAGGGCTATGAGGCTGCATTATACTATATGGAGAGCTATGAAACTGCATCATACTATATGGAGTTATGAGGTTGCATATATAAGGCTGCACTATATGTGGCTGCACTTTATGGAGAGCTATGAGGCTGCACTATATAGAGAGATATAAGGCTGCACTATGTGGAGAACTAAGCCTGCATTATACTCTATAGAGGGCTATAAGGGCTGCATTATACTATTAGGAGAACTATGAGGCTGCATTATACTATATGGAGGGTTGTGAGGCTGTAGTATACTATATGGAGAGCTATGAAACTGCATTATACTATATGGAGAGATATGAGGCTACATTATACTATATGGAGGGATATGAGGCTGAATTATACCATATGGAGGGCTGTGATGTTGCATTATACTAGATGGAGAGATATGAGGCTATATTATACTATATGGAGGGATATGAGGCTGAATTATACCATATGGAGGGCTGTGATGTTGCATTATACTAGATGGAGAGATATGAGGCTATATTATACTATATGGAGGAATATGAGGCTGCATTATACTATATGTAGGGTTGAGAGGCTGCATTATACTACATTGAAGACTATGAGGCTGCATTATACTATATGGAGGGCTGTGAGACTGCATTATACTATATGTAGGATAATGGGGGTACATTATAATAATTGGATGACTATTGGGGCTACCTTATAAATGGGGGACTATGGGCTGCATTAAATACATAGAGTACTATGGGTGTACATTGTAATATATGGAGGAATATGGAGGTGCATTATGATAATTGGAGGACTATGGTGGCAGAAGGAGGAAGACCCGGTATAGGACAACCGTACTCCACCGTGGGAGATCCAGGGACTGGCGGGAGAGCTCTGCGAGGGTGGTAGAGTTAAGAAGAACAAATTAGACCCAGAAAGCCATAGAAAGAGGAACATCTAGAGACTCCATAACCGGGAACCTGGAACTGGTGACAGACCCCCGGTAAACCAGACTGTACGTATACCATCACCATCTGCTGGTACCATTAAAGTGGAGTTAAAGTTGAATTGGACTCGGTAATCCTTATTGCAGTGCCCGGAGGGCTCAGCATCACCAGCAGCTCAGCGGAGGGGTAAGAACTGAAACACCAACCATCACCACTACTGCCCTCCCTCACCATCTTCCTTCACCGCTGCCCTGAAGTAATAGCTCCACCTGTAGGGAGCTGTACCACTCTCTGCTGCACCCACCATCACCTTAGCAGCCGGCTTGCAGCGCCGGTACCATATTACCGGGAACTACAGGTGGCGTCACGATCCCCTGTAAATACTCCCTTCTCCCTCACCATCTACTCAAATGATAACTAGGGCACGGAAACGGGATCCCGTCCACCCGTGACTCCCTATTCAAGTCATCACCCCACTATCTGAGTACCCCCTTGCCCTGGCCACATCATTTTTATTTCTTGATAATTGTGCAGCATAAACAGGCTGCCGATCTCAAATTAGCAAAACTCCTGTTTGTAATGTCAAATCATTATTACTGCTTACAAATCATTGTTCTCAGCACCAGATTGTCCTGTGCACAGGGGCATACATAGAAATCATGGGGCCCCATGGAAGAAGCTGTAATGCAGCTGGGTCACATAAGAACATATCACATAACTTTCCAGCCCTTATCAGGTCATTTTCATCCTATTGAAGCCTCTAGATTCTCTTTTCACTGCAGCCATAAAGTGTGATGCCAACATAGGTGCCTCCCAAACACTGTATGATCCCCCACAGTGATTCCTCCACACACAGTATGATGACCCTACTGTACCTCCTTCAACTACCCCAGCAATGAATGGTGACCCCCAACACAATATAATCCCCAACTGTGAACCCCACATCAATTCATACAGTATAATGGCCCCACACAGCCCTCCGCACAGCATGATGGACCCTACACAAAACTTCACATTGTATAATTGCATAGATACAGTATAGTGGCCCTGATATACTCCTCCATAAAGTATAAAGGCTCCTCACAGCCCTTCAAATAGGATATTGCACTCCACATGGCCCTCCACATATTATAATGGCCTCAACATAGCCTTCCATATGTTATAATACGCTTCCCATAGTCCTCCATATAGTATAATTCACCCCATAGTCCTATAAATAGTATAATGCACCCCTATAGACATCCATATAGTATAATGCACCCCTTAGTCTTCCATATAGTAGAATGCACCCCTGTAGTCCTTCATATACATAATGCACCCCCATAGTTCTCCATATATCATAATGCACCCCCATAGTCCAATAAATAATGTAATGCTCCTCATAGTCCTCCATATAGTATATTGCTCCTCATAGTCCTCCACATAGAGTAATGCACCCCCATAGTCCTCCATATTGTATAATACACCCCCATAGTCCTCCATATAGTATAAGGCACCCCCATAGTCCTCCATATATTATAATGCACCCCCATAGTCTTTCATATGTTATAATGCACCCCTATAGTCATCCATATAATATAATGCAGCCACATAGTCCTCCATATAGTATAATGCAGCCTCATAGCCCTCCATATGTTATAATACACCCCATAGTCCTTCATATATTATAATGCACCCCCATAGTCCTATAAATAGTATAATGCACCCTCATAGTCCTCCATATACTATAATGTACCCCCATAGTTCTAGAAATAGTATAATGCACTCCCTAGGTCATCCATATAGTACTATGACCATTGGTCACCAGTGTACTCCCTCCATTATTGCTTTCAACTGTATCGCCATTCGTGTTGCTGATACAGTTGAAAGTACAATGCAGGGTGGGTGAAGGGGCCCCTGACTTACGGGTCCCATAGTTGCCATGTGGTTGGCCGCCATTGGCTGTACATCACTGCCTATACAAACATGTGATGTGGTGCCGAGAACAATAGCAACTTATGGGTGCGCACAGTATTGTACCAATAATCCTTCTGTGCAGGTGGGACGTGTTGTGTCTAAACAGCCCATTAAATCCTGTAGTGATTTAAAGAAAAAATATCTTTTGGTCGTAGATTGAGCCTATAACCACATTCCCTGTGGAGTCTATTAATGAAGCTTCTCAGGAGAGCATTGACCAGCACAACGCCGCGCTCCCCGATAACACCAGGATCCTGAGACAGGTAAATGGGGACATAGACTCCAAAAGCAAAAAGTCACATTCCCAGACTTTAGTGCAGGGTAATTCAGGGTGTTCCTGCTCTATTTTCTATGAATATTGCTTCCGGTCTTCTCACCGTCTCTGTAATTCTCGCTTTCTCCTGTAGCGTCAACAAGTCGAGTCTCTGCCTTTCTGCAGAGTCCATTACACCTGGAAGGAGAAGCAGAGGGAATATTATGTCTACGGCCTGGAGAATAAAGCTTACTGCGAGAACTACCCCGAAAAAATGCGCCATCATGTGACCAGAGCGAGAAGAGCAGCCGAAACCCGCAGAGCCGGCAGGAAGCTCGGGGGCCGTCCTTCTGATCCACCCAGGATTTAACCTTTTACTCATGTATCGAATACCCAATTCTTGTTAATTAAGGAGAAAATTCACCTAGAACTGCAAATCTCAAATTCAAGAAATACGTTTTCGTGATTTACCTGTTCCATATCTTATAGGATCTCTGGACCCCATGGTCCTATCTGTCATTATAAGATGGAGAGGAAAGGGTTATTTTCCTGCACTTCTCCAGCAATCAGGAACCTTATTTTTTTATTTTTGGTGGAGTTTCCCTTTAAATCGTTTATTATCCAGTAATTGTGTTAATGTTTATTTTGTAATCCTGAACTATAGATAAGAACACAATGCAACTGACCAGTAATAAAAGGGAAATGCAGAAACGATATTTGTGTGAATTACGGATCTATTACCACTTTCAATAAATAATCCCCCGATATCAGACCCCACAAAGTCGTCCCCATTTAAGTGCAAAATAACTTTATTACAAGTTCTAAAACTCCTGTCAATAATAATAATAATAATCTTTTATATATATATAGAGCCAAGATATTGCACAGCGCTTCACAATTCAGAGAATGAATGAGAACTTGCCTCATGGAGGTGCTCTGCGGAACAGTTGCCCGCCTTCTCCGTATGGCCCCCCACTGCCTTCTTTTGCCTATAGAGGTGCTGCGGACCCCTCCTTTCGCGCTGCTGTCCTCGCTCTTCGTTACACCTTCTTAGGTTGGGTCAGTGACTTCACCGTCCCTCGCCGCTCACCGTCCATCGCCGCTCACCGTCCATCTCCTCTCACCGTCCATCGCCACTCACCGTCCATCTCTCTCACCGTCCATCACCACTCACCGTCCATCTCCTCTCACCGTCCATCGCCGCTCACCGTCCATCGCCTCTCACCGTCCATCTCCTCTCACCGTCCATCGCCGCTCATGTCCATCTCCTCTCACCGTCCATCTCCTCTCACCGTCCATCGCCACTCACCGTCCATCTCCTCTCACCGTCCATCACCACTCACGTCCATCTCTCTCACCGTCCATCGCCGCTCACGTCATCTCCTCTCACCGTCCATCGCTCTCACCGTCATCTCTCTCACCGTCCATCGCCCCACTGCCATTCTCTCTCACCGTCCATACCTCTCACGTCCATCACCCTCACCGTCCATCGTCCTCTCACGTCCATCACTCTCACGTCCATTCCTCTCACCGTCCTCGCGCTCACGTCCATGCCTCGCTCCTCTCACCGTCTCCATCCTCCTCTCACCGTCCACTCCCGCTCACGTCCATCGTCCATCCTCACCGTCCACCACTCTACGTCCATCCTCTCACCGTCCATCTCCTCTCACCGTCCATCGCCACTCACCTCCATCCACTCACGTCCATCGCCACTCACCGTCCATCCCTCACCGTCCACCTCCACCGTCATCCCACTCACCGTCCATCTCCTCTCACCGTCCATCAGCCACTCACCGTCCATCCTCTCACGCTCCATCACCAGTCCACCTCACGTCCATCGCCATCACCGTCCATCCCTCTCACCGTCCATCCACCTCACCGTCCATCACCTCTCACCGTCCATCACCTCTCACCGTCCATCGCCTACTCACCGTCCATCCCTCTCACCGTCCATCGCCACTCACCGTCCATCTCCTCTCACCGTCCATCGCCTCCCGTTCCACTCGCCGCTCACCGTCCATCTCCTCTCACCGTCCATCCTCTCACCTCCATCGCCCTCACCGTCCATCTCCTCTCACCGTCCATCCTCACCTCTCACCGTCCATCTCCTCTCACCGTCCATCGCCCACTCCACCGTCACACTCCCCTCCCTCACGTCCATCTCCTCTCACCGTCCATCTCCTCTCACCGTCCATCCCTCTCACCGTCCATCCCTCTCACGTCCATCATCTCACGTCCCTCACCGTCCATCCCTCTCACCGTCATCACCACCATCATCCTCTCACCGTCCATCTCCTCTCACCATCCATCGTCCATCTCCACCGTCCATCGCCCTCACCGTCATCTCCCCTCACCGTCCATCGCCTCTCTCACCGTCCATCACCCTCACCGTCCATCACCTCTCACCGTCCATCACCGCTCACCGTCCATCACCTCTCACCGTCCATCGCACTCACGTCCATCCCTCTCACGTCCATCGCCACTCACCGTCCATCTCCTCTCACCGTCCATCGCCTCTCACCGTCCATCACCCTCACGTCCATCTCCTCTCACCGTCCATCGCCTCTCACCGTCCATCCACTCACCGTCCACACCCTCACGTCCATCGCCTCACGTCCATCTCCTCACCGTCCATCGCCTCTCACCGTCACCCCTCACGTCCATCTCCTCACCGTCCATCTCCTCTCACCGTCCATCCCACTCACCGTTCCATCCATCACGTCTCCCACGTCCACGCACTCACCGTCCATCTCCTCTCACCGTCCATCCCTCTCACCGTCCATCTGCCTCTCACCGTCCATCCCTCTCACCGTCCATCCCTCTCACCGTCCATCCCTCACCGTCCATCGCCACTCACCGTCCCTCCTCTCACCGTCCATCGCCACTCACCGTCCATCCCTCTCACGTCATGCCTCCTCACTCTCACCGTCTCCATCCCGTCCATCCACTCACCGTCCATCTCCTCTCACCGTCCATCGCCACTCACCGTCCATCCCCTCACCGTACCACTCACCGTCACGCCACTCTCCATCCCTCACCGTCCATCGCCACTCACCGTCCATCACTCTCCTCCATCCGTCCACCGTCCATCTCCTCACCGTCCATCCCGCTCACGTCCACATCGTCCATCTCCTCTCACCGTCCATCTCCTCTCACCGTCCACACTCTCACCGTCCATCGCCACTCACCGTCCATCCCCTCCGTCCACCGCTCACCGTCACCACTCACCGTCCATCCTACGTCCTCTACCTCTCACCGTCCTCTCACCGTCCACTCCTCTCACCGTCAGTCCACTCACCGTCATCGCACTCACCGTATCCTCACCGTCCATCCACTCACGTCCATCCCTCCACGTCCATCCGTCTCACTCCATCCCACTCACCGTCCATCTCATCCTCCTCACCGTCTCCACTCACCGCCTCTCACCGTCCATCCCTCACGTCCTCACTCAGTCCATCACCCGTCACCTCCATCTCTCAGCCTCCTCACTCACACCTCACCGTCCATCGCCCCTCACCGTCCATCTCCTCTCACCGTCCATCGCCTTCACCGTCCACACCCTCGTCATCCGCTCACCGTCCATCTCCTCTCACCGTCCATCTCACCGTTCTCACCGTCCTCATCCACCCTCTCATCCCGTCCATCCACCGTCATCCTCTCACGTCATCCCTCACTCACCTCTCACCGTCCATCACCTCTCACCGTCCATCACCTCGCTCACCCTGTCACGTCATCCCACTCACGTCCATGCTTCTGGGCTAGTGAGACTGAGACTCGGACCGTGTGAAGACAGGGTAATGCTCGGCATAACTACTCATGCTCATCTATCTACCTACCTATCCTCAACCCACCACCTGTTTACACTGCTCTGGCTTCAAGTACTGGTGTCACCGCCGTCCCCCCTGTAAAATGGGAAGTTAGGTCCCATGGATGAGTGTGTTTGTTCTTGCAGGCATAATTTCACATTGGCCACAGCTTCTGCGGGCGCCATCAGCACTATGTCCACTTCCGGCCTCTTACCGCATGCCTTACACATTTTATAGATGCTATTTCTGCCTGCAAACTTTCCAGTATTATTAGGTAAAAGAAAAAATCTACCCTGAAACAGACTTTTATCTTTAGGCTCAGCAGCAGTATACAAGGACTGTAAGGCAATAAGCCCTCTAATCCCAAACTATCCCTCCTCCAGCAGCTCTCCCTTTACACTGCTCCCTCTGACGTTTGGCATTGTGCTTGGTGATGTACAGGTTTACACCGCTCTATCAGACGCTCGGCATTGTGCTTGGTGATGTAAAGGCTTACATCTCTACATCCGTCGCTCGGCATTGTGCTTGGCACATAAAGATTTATATATGTAACTCAGGATCAGTAATGTAATGTATGTACACAGTGACTGCACCAGCAGAATAGTGAGTGCAGCTCTGGAGTATAATACAGGAGGTAACTCAGGATCAGTAATGTAATGTATGTACACAGTGACTGCACCAGCAGAGTAGTGAGTGCAGCTCTGGAGTATAATACAGGAGGTAACTCAGGATCAGTAATCTAATGTATGTACACAGTGACTGCACCAGCAGAATAGTGAGTGCAGCTCTGGGGTATAATACAGGAGGTAACTCAGGATCAGTAATGTAATGTCTGTACACAGTGACTGCACCAGCAGAATAGTGAGTGCAGCTCTGGAGTATAATACAGGAGGTAACTCAGGATCAGTAATGTAATGTATGTACACAGTGACTGCACCAGCAGCAATAGTGAGTGCAGCTCTGGAGTATAATACAGGAGGTAACTCAGGATCAGTAATGTAATGTATGTACACAGTGACTGCACCAGCAGAATAGTGAGTGCAGCTCTGGAGGATAATACAGGAGGTAACTCAGGATCAGTAATGTAATGTATGTACACAGTGACTGCATCAGCAGAATAGTGAGTGCAGCTCTGGAGTATAATACAGGAGGTAACTCAGGATCAGTAATGTAATGTATGTACACAGTGACTGCACCAGCAGAATAGTGAGTGCAGCTCTATAGTATAATACAGGAGGTAACTCAGGATCAGTAATGTAATGTATGTACACAGTGACTGCACCAGCAGAATAGTGAGTGCAGCTCTGGGGTATAATACAGGAGGTAACTCAGGATCAGTAATGTAATGTATGTACACAGTGACTGCACCAGCAGAATAGTGAGTGCAGCTCTGGAGTATAATACAGGAGGTATCTCAGGATCAGTAATGTAATGTATGTACACAGTGACTGCACCAGCAGAATAGTGAGTGCAGCTCTGGAGTATAATACAGGAGGTAACTCAGGATCAGTAATGTAATGTATGTACACAGTGACTGCACCAGCAGAATAGTGAGTGCAGCTCTGGAGTATAATACAGGAGGTAACTCAGGATCAGTAATGTACTGTATGTACACAGTGACTGCACCAGCAGAATAGTGGGTGCAGCTCTATAGTATAATACAGGAGGTAACTCAGGATCAGTAATGTAATGTATGTACACAGTGACTGCACCAGCAGAATAGTGAGTGCAGCTCTGGGGTATAATACAGGAGGTAACTCAGGATCAGTAATGTAATGTATGTACACAGTGACTGCACCAGCAGAATAGTGAGTGCAGCCCTGGAGTATAATACAGGAGGTAATTCAGGATCAGTAATGTAATGTATGTACACAGTGACTGCACCAGCAGAATAGTGAGTGCAGCTCTGGAGTATAATACAGGAGGTAACTCAGGATCAGTAATGTAATGTATGCACACAGTGACTGCACCAGCAGAATAGTGAGTGCAGCTCTGGAGTATAATACAGGAGGTAATTCAGGATCAGTAATGTAATGTATGTACACAGTGACTGCACCAGCAGAATAGTGAGTGCAGCTCTGGAGTATAATACAGGAGGTAACTCAGGATCAGTAATGTAATGTATGTACACAGTGACTGCACCAGCAGAATAGTGAGTGCAGCTCTGGAGTATAATACAGGAGGTAACTCAGGATCAGTAATGTAATGTATGTACACAGTGACTGCACCAGCAGAATAGTGAGTGCAGCTCTGGAGTAAAATACAGGAGGTAACTCAGGATCAGTAATGTAATGTATGTACACAGTGACTGCACCAGCAGAATAGTGAGTGCAGCTCTGGAGTAAAATACAGGAGGTAACTCAGGATCAGTAATGTAATGTATGTACACAGTGACTGCACCAGCAGAATAGTGAGTGCAGCTCTGGAGTATAATACAGGAGGTAATTCAGGATCAGTAATGTAATGTATGTACACAGTGACTGCACCAGCAGAATAGTGAGTGCAGCTCTGGAGTATAATACAGGAGGTAACTCAGGATCAGTAATGTAATGTATGTACACAGTGACTGCACCAGCAGAATAGTGAGCGCAGCTCTGGAGTATAATACAGGAGGTAACTCAGGATCAGTAATGTAATGTATGTACACAATGACTGCACCAGCAGAATAGTGAGTGCAGCTCTGGAGGATAATACAGGAGGTAACTCAGGATCAGTAATGTAATGTATGTATACAGTGAGTGCAGCTCTGGAGTATATACTGCCTGTACACATCTCTGGTTCTTGTATACTGTGTCTCAGGTGGTGTGTGCAGTGTGAGGTGACCTCGTCCATCTTTCCCTGTTATATGACTGTGTGCAGACATTGGAGCAGACCTGTACAGAGATCACCACCCTGCACATGTGACTCAGCCATTCTGGAGCTCCTGTAGAACTACAGCTCCCATCATGCAGTGCGGCCGCTCTCCCGGGTGATGGCAGCTCCCATCATGCAGTGCGGCCGCTCTCCCGGGTGATGGCAGCTCTCGCCTCACTGTCAGAGTCTCCGGCGAGAGGCGTCCTGCGAGTGACCCAGACACGGGGGACGTATGACATGGAGGGGCCCCATACAGATTACACATGGAGGGGCCCCATACAGATTACACATGGAGGGGCCCCATACAGATTACACATGGAGGGGCCAGTGTGGCCCCATACAGATTACACATGGAGGGGCCAATGTGGCCCCATACAGATTACACATGGAGGGGCCAGTGTGGCTCCATACAGATTACACATGGAGGGGCCAGTGTGGCTCCATACAGATTACACATGGAGGGGCCAGTGTGGCCCCATACAGATTACACATGGAGGGGCCAGTGTGGCTCCATACAGATTACACATGGAGGGGCCAATGTGGCCCCATACAGATTACACATGGAGGGGCCAGTGTGGCTCCATACAGATTACACATGGAGGGGCCAGTGTGGCTCCATACAGATTACACATGGAGGGGCCAGTGTGGCTCCATACAGATTACACATGGAGGGGCCAGTGTGGCTCCATACAGATTACACATGGAGGGGCCAGTGTGGCTCCATACAGATTACACATGGAGGGTTTCATGGTACCAGACATAAAAACATTAAAACATAGGAAAATCCAAAACAAATTGGGAATCCCTCAGTTTAGGTGACGTCCAGATGATTATTGTCAGAGGATCAATGTCTGCCTCATTCTACATATTCCACAATACAAAGGACGAGGATTTGCCGATTCTCCACCAGGTTTCATTGCTTTCTCACGTTCTTGCTCATCATCGGCTCCTCACAATATTTATGTATATTATATATTTTTAATGTAGGGACCATAATACTATATATAAGACTATGTGGTCTCATTATTTTGTATGGAGGGCTATGTGGTCACATGATTTTGTATGGAGTGCTATGTGGTCCCATGATTTTGTATGGAGGGCTATGTGGTCCCATAATTTTGTATGGAGGGCTATGTGGTCCCATGATTTTGTATGGAGGGCTGTGTGGTCACATTTTGTATGGAGGACTATGTGGTCCCATAATTTTGTATGGAGGGCTATGTGGTCCCATTATTTTGTATGGAGGGCTATGTGGTCCCATTATTTTGTATGGAGGGCTATGTGGTCCCATTATTTTGTATGGAGGGCTATGTGGTCCCATTATTTTGTATGGAGGGCTATGTGGTCCCATTATTTTGTATGGAGGGCTATGTGGTCCCATTATTTTGTATAGAAATGGTTTGCATTAGAATATGTGCCTGTTGTTGGTATTTTGGTAATTGTTTATGCTCTTTCTCTAGGTTTTGCCACTTTGCTACAATTGTCTGTATTTTTAAACTGTTTTTCCAAACTTGTTTTTAATGTGCACTATTGATGTGTATGACCAGCTGGGATTGACTGATCATTGCAGTGTATATACAGGATAATACAGATACTGAGGATTACACCCAGTATACAGGACAGGAGAAGTGGTACAGTGCAGTGTATATACAGGATAATACAGATACTGAGGATTACACCCAGTATACAGGACAGGAGAAGTGGTACTGTGCAGTGTATATATACAGAATAATACAGATACTGAGGATTACACCCAGTATACAGGACAGGAGAAGTGGTGCTGTGCAGTGTATATATACAGAATAATACAGATACTGAGGATTACACCCAGTATACAGGACAGGAGAAGTGGTACTGTGCAGTGTATATATAAGGAATAATACAGATACTGAGGATTACACCCAGTATACAGGACAGGATAAGTGGTACTGTGCAGTGTATATATAAGGAATAATACAGATACTGAGAATTACACCCATTGTACAGTGGGTCCCATTATTTTTTATGTGGGTCCCATTATTTTTTGTGGGGCTATGTGTGTCCCATTATTTTGTATGGAGGACTATGTGTGTCCCATTATTTTGTATGGAGGGCTATGTGGGTCCCATTATTTTGTATGGAGGACTGTGTGGGTCCCATTATTTTTTATGTGGGGCTATGTGTGTCCCATTATTTTGTATGGAGGGCTATGTGGGTCCCATTATTTTGTATGGAGGGCTATGTGGGTCCCATTATTTTGTATGGAGGACTGTGTGGGTCCCATTATTTTTTATGTGGGGCCATGTGGGTCATATTATTTTGTATGGAGGTCTATGTGGGTCCTATTATTTTGTATAAGGGGATATGTGGGTCCCATTATTTTTTATGTGGGGCTATGTGGGTCCCATTATTTTGTATGGAGGACTGTGTGGGTCCCATTTTTTTTTATGTGGGGCCATGTGGGTCATATTATTTTGTATGGAGGACTATGTGGGTCCCATTATTTTGTATGGAGGATTATCTGCACCAAATCTGCAAGATAAAATAAAGCAATGTGGGCACAGGGCCTTATAGTGTACTTATAGTAGGATCCAACAAGCCACTGTACCCTCGGGTCATGAGTGATCTCAGGTTCAGGGGTTGCAATTGCACCTGGGCCCTAGAGCCTAGGGGTCCCCAAAAGTTAATTTGATCTATAGAAAAATAATGCTATTAAAGATTTGCATTAATTGGGGACGTGTGGGCGTTTCTACACTGCTGGCCGTCATCACAAGGAAGTGGGAATTTTAAATCCGCTCAATAAGTTTCCCTAGTTTTGGAGGGTAAAATTAGGGGCCTCGGCTTATACTCGAGTATATACGGTAACATAAGAAAATCCTAAACAATTTGGGAAACCATTAGTTTAGGTTAAGTCCAGATTATTATTGTCAGAGGATGTACAGTATACATTTCTCAGATATAAGAAATACAGGCAGATACTTATCCATCATATGTCTCCCATCCTTGTATAATGTCCCCCATCCTGGGCCTCTTCCAGTAAAATATGTTCCTAATCCTGATATAATGCCCCTATCCGGGACCCATTCCAGTAATATAATGTCCCCATCCTGGCATAATGTCCCCATGCTTGGCCCCTTCCTGGTATAATGTCCCCATCCTGGGCCTCTTCCAGGAATGTATTTCCCCCATCCTGGCATAATGTCCCGATCCTTGGTCCCTTCCTAGTATAATGTCATCATCCTGGGCATCTTCCTGGTATAATATCCCCCATTCTTGGCCCCTTCCTGGTATAATGTCCCCATGTTTGGCTCGTCCTGGTATAATCTCCCCCATTATCGGCCCCTTCCAGTAATATATGTCCCCCATCTTGGTATAGGCTTCTTCCAGTAATAATGTCCCTGCTGTTCTCCAACAAATATAAAAACAAATAAACAATTCTACTCTCCCCCTCTCCTCCTTCGACGAGCGACATTCTCTTCTATGCCTCCTTACTGCAATGCACCGCCAGTGACTTGCCTCAGTTTGGCCGGCAGCATGTATTGCAGTGCAGAAAGCCAGTGAGTCTCTGCACCACAATTTATTTCAGTTGAATATACTTCCTTGAACGCATATCCAGCACAGATAGTTGCTGGTGTCGGAGGCCCCTCTCCAGCATGGGCCTGATGCTGTTGGGCTCTTTGCAACCGCAATCGTTGTGCCCCTGCTCCCTGTCGAGTTTCTTCAAACACTTAGTGTGAGTTTAAGTGCAAACAGCTGTCACCAGATATTGATGGGGTTTATATTTTACTTTTATTCATTCACTTTGCACTTTGTTAATTGATCACAATAATCTATTAACACTATATCTGACTGTGCAGCATTTGTTGTGTTCACCTCCTATGGGGTCATTCATTCTCTTCTATCTTTTCTCCTTTTTAGAAAATGGTGCCTGCGCTTTGGTTTCTGTATTGGAGATTTGGGGCCCACCATCCTCATGGAGTCGGGTAAGTCTATTTATACTATTAATGTATATTGTTTCCAGGGGTGAACCAAGCCTCCCTGCTGCCTGAGGCCAACTGAAGAATGGCCCCCCCACCCTCAATAGTAAATTTTTACAATCGGTACAAATACATCTGGTTTATACAGATTTATAATATATAATAATAATAATACTTTATTTATATAGCGCCAACATATTCCGCAGCGCTTTACAATGTAGGGTTAGAGTACAGAAAATATAATACAGTAAGTAAATTACAATAGAGAACAAATAAAGTACAATAATTGGATACAAAACAATAGGTGTAGAATCAATGTGAAAAAAAAGATTTATAGCAATCCTGTAAAATTGAGAACACAGTGATGTCAGCGCCATCGCACGCACATACAAGAACTACATGGAAGAATTCAGAACCAGGATTATTAATGGCAAGGGCAGGCTTTGCACAACCATACAGACACACAATGATGGCGGCAGAGCGTGGTCCTGTAGGCAGACACAGTCCTGCATCCTTATAGCATACACACAGGAGGCAGCACCTATTATCTCTGGCACACGTCTACAAAACTCTGGGCAGCTGCAATGTAGCGGTTGCCTGGCACTGACTAGTCAGACATGTCCACCGTGCAGCACTGTCCACGCACCACATGCAACGACCTGCAGTCTGAGCATCGACAAGCCGCCACTGCACTAAGTTGGTAAAATGGCGCTTCTCCCCCAACAGACCACGCCTCCTCCTGAAACACTTAGCCAATCACAAGCGCCGCACATGACTCTGTCCGGCGCTAATATCAGGGGCCGTCCAATTGGGTTGAGCAAGAGATGTGGGAGCGGGAAGGCGGATAAGCGCCACCAACCAATCACCACATGGGAGAAACATGGCTGGATGTATGTACCGAGGGGCGGCACTGGACCTGGTGTGTAAGTTATGGCCAATCAATCCTGCAGCAGAGGGACAATGTATCCTGCACCAGGGGCAAACATAGAAATCATGAGGTTCCATAGCAGAAGTTCTAACTGGGGCCCCCGAGTCGAACTATAGAAGCGGGAGTGGCATTTTGAGGGACCCTCCATGGATGCCGCCCTCTGTTCACCAGCAGGTGGCACCACCTGAGGCAACCGACTCAGGTTGCATCATAATAGGTGCGCCCCTGATTGTTCCTATGATATAACTAGCAATCATTATTTCTACCTGCAGAAACATCTCCAGCAGATGGGGCGCATTGGACAGGATGAGGCTGGGGGTGGTAGATCTACTATAGAGTAACAAAATAGGATTGATACAAATGTGTTCCCCATTAACGCGACCCTGTCAGGTAAAGAAATGCTATTAACCTGCAGATATTGGGTTAATCTGCAGGTTAATATAATTTTATCCTGAAAACCTTCAGCTCCTCAGTGACTGCTATATATTAGGAAACTAATGAATGAAGAGAGGTAGTGAGTTTGGACTAAAGATTGGACGACAGGTGATGTGGATGAGGCATTAGTATTGTGAGGGGGTTTAGTTATAGGTTCAGGCTTTGATGTGCGGGTACAAGTTGAGGACAAGTTTGGTAAATTACACATGTTTATGGATCCCTTCTTCATTAATGACTGATGTTCAGCATTTATACATATGTAGAGCACAGACATTAGTTTGATCTGAACCCTCACTGTCTCATCTACTTATAGGGAGGAGGAAGACCATGAGGAGATGGTGGTGGCAGAAAGTAACATCTTAGAGGAGAAAGAGGTGGAGAATAACATCATGGAGAAGGAGGAGGTGGAGAGTAACGTCATGGACGTGGAGAAGAAGGAGGAGGTGGTGGCGAGTAACATCAAGGAGGAGAATGACATACAAAATCTGAGTAATATCATGGATGTGGATGCAAGAAACATTGGGGAGGAGGAGAATAACATCAAGGATGAGAATAACAAAAAATATCTGAGTAACATCATGGAATTGGAGGCGAGTAACATTGAGGAGAGTACCATCAAGGAAATGGAGAAGAGTAGCATTGAGGAGAGTAATATCAAGGAGGAGAATAACATACAAAATCTGAGTAATATCATGGATGTGGATGCGAGAAACATTGAGGAGGAGGAGAATAACATCAAGGAGGAGAATAACAAAAAATATCTGAGTAACATTGAGGAGAGTACCATCAAGGAAGTGGAGAAGAGTAGCATTGAGGAGATCAAGGAGGAGAATAACATACAAAATCTGAGTAATATCAGGGAAAGGAGCACATGGAAATAATAAGGATCAATGTGGGAATAGGGAAACCAAGGGAGAAAGAGGTTTCCCTCTGTCCATTCCCCTTCTATAGACTTGCAGTATATTATTCCACATCGCTGCAGATTGTTGCACTACAAAACCCCACAATTTGTTAAAAACACCTTGGGAAACTTCTCAGGGCGTCTTATCGGAGCTGCACTGCGATTTCTGGCCTCCAATTCAAAAGTTTAGTTTCTTAAAGAGACAGCGCACCTTAAATCAAAACGGTCAAGAATGACCTTGAACAGTTGCCCAATGCTGAAACAGAGCAAATACAACCAGGTACTGTCCATTATCAAGACCAGGGAGCAGAACCTATGCTTCCAGGAGGCCAAGTTGCTCTGTCAAACCAACAATAAGGGCTATTGAAAACTGTTGCAGTAGGAGAAATGAGCTATGTGTCAACCTGGAAGAGCATGGACACGGGCTTCCTGCCAAATGTCAAGACTTCAATCCTCTGCAGGTGACGATGCAAGCCGCCATTGAACAGCTGAGCACAGCTCGAGAAAGATATAAGAGGCTGTTCACAAGGTGCACTACCTTTCTAAAAGACTCTAAGGCGGCCGTCACACTCATCAATATCGTGAGCGATATTGTTAGCGATCACGTGCACGCGCGATCGCTAACGATATCGCTCACATCGGTGGTGAGCTGTCACACAGACAGACTCACCAGCGATGTGGAGCAGCGAGATCGCTGGTAACCATGGTACACATTGGGTAAGTAGGCGCCGCGCGGCGCTTAGTAACCCGACGTTTACCATAGATACCATCTCCCAGCATAGGCGATCTCCACTGGGAGATCGTTCATGGTGGTGTCACACACCACGATGATGCAGATTGATCAAGCGTTTATCGCTTGATATGAGCTCCTGCTCTCATATCTACGATGTCACGATCAAGCGATTTTACATTGTAAAATCGCTTGATTGCACGCAGCGACGCACAGACAATATCGCTTAAGCAATCAAAAAGCAGATCACTTAAACGATATCGTTAGCAATATTGTAGCGTGTGACGGCCGCCTAATACTGATGAAGCTCTTTCAGACATGAGCAAGGCAGAATCAGTGTACAGAGATAGAGACGCCATGGTGCAAGATGTCAAAGACAAAGCAGAACACTGCATCTCTCACCATCTCTCACAAGAGGACTACTCACCACTGTCTAAATGACACTGCTACTAGGCCCAAACTATTACCTGCGCTAAGTGCAATTAAAAATATATATATCCTTTCCCCCAAAAAGGTTATGTTAGGCCTTTAACCTATGACTCTCAAATCCTTCAATTTCCCCTTAAAAGCCGCTTCACACGCAAGGATATCGTTAACGATATCGTTGAAACATCATGGATATGAAACAATATCATTTGTGCGTCCTTGCGTGTAAACGAACAATATAGGATGAAAAAATCATTAGAACGGTCATCATAAAAATTAGATCCTGACCTCAAATCTATTGTTCATCATCCAATTAAGAAGCTGTGAAGCTGCAACATCTTTCAGTGTGACACCTTTTTTAAACTATCATGTTCAAAATTCTCCTATTCCTGACACTTTGGAAAATCATTCAAAGGTTCTCCAAATCGCTGGCGCGCTGCCAAATGCAAGATCGTTAACGATTTCCTTGCGTGTGACAACGATGTCGGAAGGATCGCAGTCATGTGA
This sequence comes from Allobates femoralis, assembly GCA_033576535.1. NCBI lineage: Eukaryota > Metazoa > Chordata > Amphibia > Anura > Aromobatidae > Allobates > Allobates femoralis. The sequence continues at coordinate 69,028 of JARQOC010000389.1, forward strand.
CATAGGGAACGATATCGTTCACCTATATCCTTGCGTGTGAAGCGGCCTTTAAAGCCATTTTATGGCCTATAACCTGTGAATCTCAAATCCTTTAGTTCCGTCTAAAAAGGCACCAAGCACCGTCAAGCACCATGCACCAAAATCTTCGTCTCCCCCTATAACCCTAACCCTAACCCCTATAACCCTAAACCCTAACCTTAACCCCTAACCCTAATGTACCCTAACCCTATACTTCACATGACATATCTATCATCTCATTTCTGTGCATCCATCTCTCAAGCACCAAAATCTTCATCTCCCCCTATAACCTTATACTTTTTTTTAAATCAAATGTTTTTATTAGAAAAAATTCGTCAAACATTACAATAACAACAATTTACCATTTTTAAGTGAATTCCCCCCCTGTCCAACACCCCTCCATCCCACCCTTCCCCCCATCTTCCCGCCTGGACAGTCTAGGTGCGTATTTGCCTTTCATATAAGAGGTATTACATTTCGGACAGTATCTGCTTCCATCAATATCTTCAACATTGGAATGGGTTGGCCCTTTCCAGACCCTGGGTCGATCATAGCTCTAGTTACGCATAGGGAAAAAAACGTGTATCTATCAAACACCAATTATGTCATCGGCCGTGTACCCCGGCCGTCAAGCCTTCCTTGTACCCGCATTAGTACCCGTATTGTACCCGCAGCCATGGTTCCCACATTACCTCAAAGGACTTAGTATTCCCACGCCTTCGATATATACCTTCCTCGGTACGCACAATATACCTGACTTGCTGTATATATTCTGCTCTAGTGGGTGACTCCGTCTTAATCCATCTCTTGACTATCACCTTGCGAGCAATATATAGGAGTCTTGCCACTGCGACCTTCTGGGCATTAGGAACCTCCACACTCTCCACGTATCCCAACACACACACCAGTGGGCTCCTTGGTAGCCTGCAATCGTACCACCCTTCAATTAAATTGATAACCACTAACCAAAAACCTTGTAGCCTCGGACACTCCCACATCATATGCAGTAATCCCGCTCCCTCTTGTTCACATCTTGGGCATTCAGACGTGGTTCTTACACCTATCGTGTTCAAGAATTCTGGGGTCCTGTAGGTTCTATGTATCAGAAACAACTGCGATAATCAGGCCGGTTCACTTAATGACAGTTTGGGAATATATTCCAGAATCTGCTCCCAGGTATCATCCTCCATCTCCCCAATCTCCTCTTCCCATCTGCATCTGGATTTTATCGGATATTTCAGCAACCAGGTATGCAGTATGTCCCTATATACCGTCGATATGGCTTCTCGAGTGCACCCTTTCACACAAATAAAATTTACAACTATGTCTTTTTGCACTATTAACTCCTTAGTACGCTTCTGTGGCGCCCCGCAACGAGTGCGTCACAAGGGAGTATTGCAGCCGCAATATTCTCTTGACAAAGCAGTGCAATAGTTAACTCTGAGATCCAACCCAACATACAACACCTAGAACAGAGGACCAATCCTAGGTCCTGGTGGGTGGAGTGTTAGGGTAGTGAAGTAGAACACACAATAGTCTAGATCAGAATAACAGAGTCTGGAATCTAGAGCAGAGCCTAGAACACAGAACTTGGAGAGGAGCGGGGGCTCCGCACTCCGTGCGGGCCCCTGGGCCGTCACCGGTCGGGTGTCAGCACCTGAGGCCTTAACCACCGGGAATGGGCTTATCTACACGGGTTCCCAAAAGACTCCCGTGCCCACAACTTACAGCCGGTTCACTGGTACCGAAGCTGGCAGCAGTTCACCTCTGCCACGCGAACCAGCCCCGTGGAGGAGCAGCTTTATAGGAGCACCCCACCACCAGCCAGTTTCCAGTCGTCTAACCAGCGGTGTACCCACTGAGGGACCCAAGGCTCCCCAAAAGAATCCAGAACGTACATCATGGATAGGGCATTGAAGCAGCCTCCCCGTACCCGACCTGGTATTCCTGGGCGACGCTGGCAAGAGAAGCTAAGGAGGTAGAAAGGAGGTACACTGCGGATCTCTGAGGAGCACTATCACTGCTGAGTCCACCCGGTCTTCTACTCAACCACTGTAAGCCATGTACTGCCTGCTGGTTACAGTAAAGAACCGTTGCAGAGACTATCTGTGTCCGTGTCTCCTTATGAACTGTCCGTCGTTAACTAAAGGTAACCGCAGCTGCCGCACAACATCTTGAGCAGCTCCAGCCCCCGGGGATCACCGCTCAGCCTGTGGGGAGCGTAACATCTTGCTGCTGTCCATCACCCCGGGAGGTTCCGCAGCGTCGGTAGCCCTTACCGAATCTACTCATAGGTGGCGTCACGAAGAAAACAAATTAAAACCCCTTTAATCTGTTCCCGTAAGACGTCTTCATTTTGATCTGCACTACACCGGGCCCCACTACCGGCAGGCGCGGTCCACCCGTGACAAGGAAGGAGAAGAATCGCCTGTCTAAACCGGAGTCAGCCGGCCCTGGTAGGCGTCAGAAAATGGCGTCACGAACAGGATACGAGCAGGCCCGTTACCCAACGGGTATAATGTGCTTAAACTGGACTTTATTGTCTACAATTGGACTTTGTTCGTCCCTAAAAGAACTTTCCCGCCTTTACACCATTGGGTCAAGATGGCGCCCAAGATGGCGTTCCCGCCACAAGAAGCCGCCACGTGAAGCCCAGGAGTGAGTCAACCCCCCCCTCACTGTGGGAGGGCCAAAGACAAAAGGCGCCAAACTCTTTGTCCGCCCTGATTGCTCGAATCAACCATGGGGGCGGACCCCAAAGACTTTTCCCACGATTGGACTACAAAAGCCCAGAGGAAATGGGAGTGTCATACATAGACACACAGACGGAATTCTTGACCAGCTCAACCAGAACGTCTTACCGGTTGATCGGGTGTGGTTTCCCTCCAAGAAGAATGGCCAGCATGAGACTCCAAGACCTGATGCGGGAGGTCGAGGCGGAGGCCAGAGCAGCCATCAGCCAACCAGGTCCGGATCCTGCCCTTACTATAGACGGCAGCCCCGACTTCTGGCTAGAGGCTCTACAAGACCTCCGGGTGCGGTTACTAGAGACAGTGGAATGGACGATCCGTAGCTGGAGCGCGACCCTAGGCAGACGACTACACCATGCGATGCAGCAGAGCCGACCGGGTGCAGCTTCTCCAAACCCCGACGACGTCACCAGCTTCTCGACCGCCTCACCCTCGCCTACCACCTGTCCTGCTCCGTCACCTGAGCCAATAGACTGTGTCATTCCGGTGGAGGCAGCAACTCGACCCGTTCCAGCGACCAACATCGCAACCGATTCCGTTCTTGAGCCGGAGCTCATAACACGCTCCATGGAAGAATTAGATCTTTACCAGGCTTCCCACTGAGGAACCCGCGACATGTTTCACCGCTACAGAGACAGTCGCCTGTTTTATCCCCGTACCGGAGGCTTCCCTTGCCATTGCCGAGGCCTACCGGGTAACCGGGATTGAAACACCTTTACCTGCGGAAACAGATGAAGAGGCAGGCAGCCTGGAAGCCCTGCAGGACGTCCCTACGGAAGGATCCGCAGCACCACCGCTCTGTTGTACAACGGAACAAGCTTTAACGTCTTTCATCAACGAGCAGCCTGATGTGGTCATCGAGGAAGAGGTCGGAGAGGATGACGACGAGACCCACAGCACCGCTGAGGATTTCGACACCGGGTTCGCTTGGGGAGACAGCAAGGAACTTCCTTCCGGGCACACAGCTCGGGTACACTGGTCGGGTGCAATGCCGACACCTTCCCCTGTGCCGTTCCACCGGGTTCCGATACAGACAGCCCGCCAAGTTCAAGCTTCCCGCCAAACCACCAGCTCCGTTACTCATCTTTACACCCCGAGCCGTAACGACGGAGATGTACGCCAGAGACGACGAGAGGAGTGGCAAGCCCGAGAACGCGCCAACATGGAGGCCCGTGCCGAGGCTCGCCGCCAGCCGCCGCTGCCTGATGAACTCCGCCGTGAAGGTAGAATTTCCACCTTTAACTTAAATACCGGGTGGGGGTTCGCTTGGGAGGTGGGTTTGAATGAGGAGGTGTTTGTGGGGCGCCGGGACGTTGAGTCCAACTTGCCAAGAGGACATCCCGATCGCGACCTATACCGGGGCGATATTATCACCTACGAGCGCTATGCTTGTGCAGATGGGTGGTTTGCTATCCGGGTGCGCCATCACCCTCAGAACCAGTGACTTTAAAACTTGAACTTCATCAATGACTCTGTTCCCGTTAATCACTGACTGTGTGATCTTGCGGCTACAGCCTGGACTCTAGTTAAAGTACAGCCGACCGCCCGCCGGGTCCGCACAAAGTGATTACCTGTTTCTTTGCTTATATCACCAAAGCATTTCTTTACCTGTTTTTCTATTTTAATAAAAGTGTGTCATATATGTATAAAAATGTAAAAACCTCTGTAATGTGAGTAGTTTGACGCTTGGGGACAAGCTGATTTAACCAAGGGGGAGTGTAACGCCCCGCAACGAGTGCGTCACAAGGGAGTATTGCAGCCGCAATATTCTCTTGACAAAGCAGTGCAATAGTTAACTCTGAGATCCAACCCAACATGCAACACCTAGAACAGGGGACCAATCATAGGTCCTGGTGGGTGGAGTGTTAGGGTAGTGAAGTAGAACACACAATAGTCTAGATCAGAATAACAGAGTCTGGAATCTAGAGCAGAGCCTAGAACACAGAACTTGGAGAGGAGCGGGGGCTCCGCACTCCGTGCGGGCCCCTGGGCCGTCACCGGTCGGGTGTCAGCACCTGAGGCCTTAACCACCGGGAATGGGCTTATCTACACGGGTTCCCAAAAGACTCCCGTGCCCACAACTTACAGCCGGTTCACTGGTACCGAAGCTGGCAGCAGTTCACCTCTGCCACGCGAACCAGCCCCGTGGAGGAGCAGCTTTATAGGAGCACCCCACCACCAGCCAGTTTCCAGTCGTCTAACCAGCGGTGTACCCACTGAGGGACCCAAGGCTCCCCAAAAGAATCCAGAACGTACATCATGGATAGGGCATTGAAGCAGCCTCCCCGTACCCGACCTGGTATTCCTGGGCGACGCTGGCAAGAGAAGCTAAGGAGGTAGAAAGGAGGTACACTGCGGATCTCTGAGGAGCACTATCACTGCTGAGTCCACCCGGTCTTCTACTCAACCACTGTAAGCCATGTACTGCCTGCTGGTTACAGTAAAGAACCGTTGCAGAGACTATCTGTGTCCGTGTCTCCTTATGAACTGTCCGTCGTTAACTAAAGGTAACCGCAGCTGCCGCACAACATCTTGAGCAGCTCCAGCCCCCGGGGATCACCGCTCAGCCTGTGGGGAGCGTAACATCTTGCTGCTGTCCATCACCCCGGGAGGTTCCGCAGCGTCGGTAGCCCTTACCGAATCTACTCATAGGTGGCGTCACGAAGAAAACAAATTAAAACCCCTTTAATCTGTTCCCGTAAGACGTCTTCATTTTGATCTGCACTACACCGGGCCCCACTACCGGCAGGCGCGGTCCACCCGTGACAAGGAAGGAGAAGAATCGCCTGTCTAAACCGGAGTCAGCCGGCCCTGGCAGGCGTCAGACTTCTGTCGCCCAAAGGCATGTTGCACTCTGAGATACAAATATTCATCCATCTCCGGAATCCGGAATTCCCTTTTCAGATCAGCGAAGGACTTCAACATACCATTCACAACCAAATGACCAACACACTCAATTCCTGCATGCATCCATCTCTTTTGTTCCCCCAACTTATAAAATTCCGGTAACTCTCTATTCATCCACAAGGGAGTGTATTCCGTCACTCCAGAAATGCCTCTTATTTGCTTAACTCTATCCCATACCTTTTGAACCAGACCCAGAGTGGGGAGCCCGCCGCACAGCCGGCCAATGTCTCCAGCCTCCACCCCTCCTACAATGGGGATCCTACCCGTTAAGATCTCTAAGATCTTCTTACTCCTGCCCATCCCTTTAGGTGTTGACTCTGTGCCGCCAGGAAGTAAACCCACGGGTTGGGCAGAGCAATCCCACCCTCCGTCTTTGGCCGTTGTAGGATCTCCAGCTTTATCCTAGGCTGGCCGCACCCCCAGACCAGGTCTCTAAACAGGGAGTTAATCCTTCTGAACACAATTCCTGATAGACACAACAACAGTAAAAGTGTGCTAGGGCACTGTCATTCCGTATCTCAATGCACTTAGTCCATGCGAGTGAGCGACTCCATAAGCAGCGGTGCACGTGTAGGAATCCAGACAGTCATAAATCGCAGTATCATTAAGATAAATAGACACGGCAACTCACCGCACGCAGAGTAAATCTTCAAAGCTTTTATTCCATGCGAGTAGACACAGATGACAAGCGAGGGAGGGAGGGAGTGCTGAGACTTGGTGACGGTTCACCATTTCGCAGCGCGACTCGCTGCTTCCACGGACCAAACTAGTCTGGCGTCTGACGTCACGTCCGAGTTAAATAAGCCTCAGACGAGTCCGCCCACGCCAGGACACAGTACAATTACAGTGCTCTATATGTGAAAAACAAAATCAACATTCTACAACTAAGTGATACCATAAGACATTAATATTCAATGACAGTTAAAACTGGACATTATCATATTATCAATGGAGTATAAGTAGGTTAAAAGCAAGCAGATTACCGTATAACCCTTAATATAGGTGTATTGCATTGTTCAATGTTATTAGAAGAAAGGGATGAGAAGAAGAAAAGGGCAGGAGAGAAAAAGAAATCAATAATAGTAATAATAATAATAATAAACATGTATAGGAAGCAGAATACATAAGGGAATTATAAGTGTTGAAATTGCAATTTTTGTAAATTTCATAACACCAATAGCCCTGTTAGAATTAGGGGAGAACAACATTTTGTAAAATCTTACATCAGTTGTAAAACCAAGTGGTTGGTGTATGTTGTATGGTGTACGTGCAATCGTTTCTATATTGATAATGTCCAGTTTTAACTGTCATTGAATATTAATGTCTTACGGTATCACTTAGTTGTAGAATGTTGATTTTGTTTTTAAAATAACCCTTTTCACATATAGAGCACTGTAATTGTACTGTGTCCTGGCGTGGGCGGACTCGTCTGAGGCTTATTTAACTCGGACATGACGTCAGACGCCAGACTAGTTTGGTCCGTGGAAGCAGCGAGTCGCGCTGCGAAACGGTGAACCGTCACCAAGTCTCAGCACTCCCTCCCTCGCTTGTCATCTGTGTCTACTCGCATGGAATAAAAGCTTTGAAGATTTACTCTGCGTGCGGTGAGTTGCCGTGTCTATTTATCTTTATGATACTACACTTCCTGATAGCCACACCGGTGAATTGTGTAGCAGATACAATAGTTTCGGCATGAGTATCATTTTTATTAAATTTGCCCTGCCCACCACCGACAGCCGCATTCTGCTCCAAGTTCTGGCTTTGTCTTTGAGGCGTACCAACAACGGTTCCATATTAAGCTTTATGTAGTCTGTGACAGGCAGAGCAATACACAAGCCCAAATATTTAAATTGTTGAACTAATTTTAATTTCGTGCAGCGCGCCGGCTCAGGTGACCCCACACTCCCCTCGTCCACCATCATCATACTAGACTTGTCCCAATTAATCTGCAGCCCGGACATATCTCCAAATCTTTCTATCAGATTAACCGCTTGTCCCAATGATTCTCCGGGTCTTGGAGAAATAATAGGATGTCATCTGCGTATAACGCAATCTTCTCCTCAAAACAGCCAAACCTAAACCCCTTAACCTCTCCGGTGCTTCTCACGCGTATAGCGAGAGGTTCAATCCCTAGGGTAAACAACAAAGGCGACAAAGGACAACCCTGACGGGTCCCCCTGGTCAAAGAAAACCTTTCCGACCTTCCTCCGTGTACCCTCACCCTGGCCACCGGTGAAGAGTACAACAACCGTGTCCAGGCAATAAAAGACCGACCAACACCAAACCTCTCCATTACCATCCATAAATAGTCCCATTCCACGCTGTCAAATGCTTTTCTGGCATCCAGGGAAACCACCGCCCTACAACCCACATTATCCGCTGGTAGCTGCAAGTTTAAGTATAATCGTCTCAGATTGACAGCAGTCGATCTGCCTGGCATGAATCCAGACTGATCCGGGAGAATCACATCCGTCACCACTCCCGAGAGTCTATTCGCCAGAACTTTAGCTAATAATTTTGCATCCACTGACAGTAGTGAAATAGGCCTATATGATTCAGTCTTCGTCTTATCTTTATCTTCCTTGGGTAACACTACAATAGTAGCCTCTCTCATGGATTCTGGCAGCCGTCCTTCTACAAGTGCCTCCTGGAACACCACCAATAACCTGGGTAACAACACGTCTTTTAATTGTTTATACACCTCCACCGGTAAGCCATCACCCCCCGGGGCCTTGCCATTCGGCATCAAAGCCAATGCCTCCTCTAATTCTTCCACTGAGAGATCCCGCTCCAAAGAGTCCCTTCCAGCCAACCCGATCTTCCTCATTCCTGTTTCTGCTAAGTAGTCTTGACACCTTGACACCCTCAAGCGAGAAGTGTACAGGTCCGAGTAAAATCTCCTGAAAACAGCCAATATATCCGCTGTCTCATCAACCAATCTACCTTCCTCATCCTCCACCGCATGCATGTATGAAGAGTCCCTCTAAGCCGACGCCACTACTGACAACAAGTGTCCCACCCTCTCCCCCTCAGCGAAGAAGGAGATCCTCTGGAACTCCTGCTTTTTTTCCGCTAGGCACGTATGTACTCTGTCCACAGCTTCTTGGGCCTCCCTCAAAGCTTTCTGCGACCTCGGTGTGAGCAGTCTCATTGCCTCTCCCTCCGCCTTTCTCACCGCCTCTACAGCCAGCTGTTCCTCCAGACGTGTCTTTGTTTTACACTTGGATATTTCTCTAATCAGCAGTCCCCGCAGGAAGGCCTTCATGGCAACCCACACCACCCCAACCGTGGCGCTCCCCTCGTTTTCTTCAAAGAATATTTCTAATTCTTTCCCAATATCCTCCACGTCAATTGATTTCAACGATGCAGGGTGCAGTCTCAACTCCACAGAGTATCCCATAGTCCTATCTTTCATGCAAATACTGACTTCCACAGGTTTATGGTCTGAGACCACCCTCGGCAGATAATCAATTTTACCTATCAGTGTATTCATACAAGCATTTCCCAGCACTAAGTCTATCCGTGACATCGACCCATGTGTGGCGGAGAAGCACGAGAAACACTTCTTCTCACGGTTCCTCACCCTCCACAAATCAATTAATGCCAGTTCCCGGATGTGTCTAGCAAAAGCCGTCTCCCCACTCCTCCTAGACCCTAATTGGCCCCTCCCTTCCCGGTCTAAATTCCAGTTTAACACATTATTCATATCTCCCAATACTAGCAGCGGGATCCCAACTCTGCGCCCGGCCAAGTCCATAATTTCCTGTAGTTTTTTGTCCGAATATGGAGGAGGGAAATACACCGCCACCAGACACAACGTACATCCATACACCTTACACACCACAAACACATACTGTCCATCCCGATCCACATTCACTTCAATTTCCTCATATGGTACCGAGGCATGCACCAACACTGACACTCCCCTGGCATACTCTGAATACGTGGCATGGTACGAATGTCTGATCCATGACCGAGCCAACGTGCCCACCTTATCCCTGACCAAGTGAGTCTCAAGTTAGGCAGATTATCGATGGCTTGAAAGACATTATATGACAAAATACTACTGCCCTCTTTCCCCTGTCAGCCAGACCCCTCACATTCCAAGTAATCACTTTAATTTTAGAAGCCATATTCGTGCATGATACACTGACCCCCTCCTCATCCCTCACAGACCAAGCAACTCTGTCCCCCAACCATCCAGAACCGTCCCAAAAAATAAACACCCCTCCCAAGGCCCCCCCGCCCCCACCCACATACCCCCTCCTCCTTCCCTCTTTGTTGATCTCCACCGAGAATGGGCAAAACAGAGTTTCCGGCCTCCTACCTCCCACCAAACACACCTGACTCACCGTGGCCGGGACTCCGGTTTAGACAGGCGATGCTTCCTTCCTCCTTGTCACGGGTGGACCGCGCCTGCCGGCAGTGGGGCCCGGTGTAGTGCAGATCAAAAGTGTTTGAAGACGTCTTGGTGGAACAGATTAAAGGGGTTTTAATTTATTCGTGACGCCACCTATGAGTAGTTCGGTAAGGACTACCGACGCTGCGGAACCTGCGGGGGATGGACAGCAGCAAGATGTTACGCTCCCCACAGGCTGAGCGGTGATCCCCGGAGGCTGGAGCTGCTCAAGATGTTGTGCGGCAGCTGCGGTTACCTTGTAGTGCGGACGGACAGTTCATAAGGAAGCACGGACACAGAAAGTCTCTGCAACGGGTCTTTACTGTAACCAGCAGGCAGTACATGGCATACAGTGGTTGAGTAGTAGACCGGGTGGACTCAGCAGTGATGGTGTCCCTTAGAGATCCGCAGTGTTCCTCCATTCTACCTATTTGGTTGCCAGTGTCGCCCAGGAATACCAGGTCGGGTACGGGGAGGCTGCTTCAATGCCCTATCCATGATGTACGTCCTGGATGTTTTGGGGAGCCTTGGATCCCTCAGTGGGTACACCGCTGGTTAGACGACTGGAAGTTGGCTGGTGGTGGGGTGCTCCTGTGAAGCTGCTCCTCCACGCTTTCTGGTTTGCGTAGCAGAGGTGAACTGCTGCCAGCTTCGGTACCAGTGAACCGGCTGTGAGTTGTGGGCACGGGAGTCTTTTGGGGACCCGTGTGAATAATGCCCAATCCCGGTAGTTAAGGCCTCAGGTGCTGACACCCGACCGGTGACGGCCCAGGGGCCCGCACGGGGTGCGGAGCCCCCGCTCCTCTCCAAGTTCTAGTCCTAGACCCTTCTTCTCCGAGTTCTAGACTATTCTCTTCTCATGTCTAGATTATTGTGTGTTCTACTACACTACCCTAACACTCCACCCCCCAGGACCTATGATTGGCCCTCTATTCTAGGTGTTGCATGTAGGGTTGGATCTCTATGTGAACCGGATCATTGCTGAGTCAGAGAATATTGCGGCTGCATTTGTGGCTGCAATACCCTCTTGTGGACGCACACTCGTTGCGGGGCGCCACACACCCCTCTGACATCTCACCAACCACCCACATTGCTCTCCCGACTTTTTGTAACAATCTATACAACTATCCCATAGACCAGCAGCCACCACAGCTGCACCACCCCCCTCACTACCCCAGATCCCCCCGCTCCATCCTATATTGCAGCACCTCCCCGTAAATAATTTCTCCCCCCCCCCCGAGGGTAGAAGTAAAATAGAAAACATAGGGTTCAGGGTGGGCTCTACTGTACATCACACACATTTTGTCCAGCACTGCCCTCACCCTGCATCTCCTGCGTGTTCCATGCCGCTGCTGTACCTTCCACCCCTTCGCTTTGCTGTGAATGCTCCTGGTCCTCATCCGTGTCTTCAGCCTCCGAAGTGTCCTCCATCCTCCCCTGCTCCCCTTTCCCCTCCAACCTGGCGAACTTTGCTAACTTTGCAGCCGCTGCCATCCTGGACACGCACGCAGCGTTCTCCTTCACAGCCTCCTTCACTGCTGCGGCGCCATCTTGGACACTGTTGCCGTCTGCGGTCCCGGCGTCCCGTTGCCTCCTGCGCGGCATCTCCTCCTCACCGGTCTCTAAAAGCAGGGCCCTCGGGTCCAGGGATCCTCCGGTAAGCACCCGGGTGGTTTTGTGTGTCAGCCAGCCGGCGGCTGCGGTCTATACGCCGAGTCTCAGGCGGGAGAGCTCCACGATGCGACCACTTACATTGACGGCTTAGCTCCGCCCCCTATAACCTTATACTTAACGTGAAATACCTATCATCACATTTCTGTGCACCCATCTCTCAAGCACCATGCACCAAAATCTTCATCTCCCCCTTCCGGCAAATAAAGGACACCTTCAACATACAGGAGGGACGATGCCTTTTACAAACCATTCCCTTGATTTTACAAGTGGTTGAAGTGCACTTTTAGCAACAAACAACCCCCCACCCCCTTTTTTCATCATTTATTTTTATCAATTTCATTTTTTATTAATTTAATTTTTCTGATTTATGCACTTTTATATATGAAAACATTTTTTGTATGCCTTTATTGTATTTGAATATTCATCATTAAAATTGATTTCACTATTTTAAAATTAATTGATTAATCAATTTCTGGTGACCAATATCAGTTACGCTGAGTCCAATAGTTATAAATGTTTTAAATAGAACTAATAAATACCTGTGGAAATCCTGAAAACACATCGTGTTGGTGGGTCCTGAGGAGTGGAGTTGAGAAACACTGGTTTAGGGGAAACTAAAGGATTTGAGATTCACAGGTTACAGACAAAAAAATGCCTTTTTGTGGAAATCTGAAGGATTTGAAAATCACAGGTCACCGACAAAAAAATGCTGTTTTATGGGGAAACTGAAAGATTTGAGATTCACAGGTTACAGCAAAAAATGCAATTTTACAGGAAAATGAAGGATTTGAGAGTCACATGTTACAGACAAAAAAAATGCCTTATTGCGGAAATCTGAAGGACTTGAAAGTCACAGGACTCGGGGAAAAAAATGCCTTTTTAGGGGAAACTAAATTATATGTGATTCATAGGTTGGAGGCCAAACAGGGCCTTTTTAGAGAAAACTGAAAAATTTGAGAATCACATCACAGGCAAAACAATGCCTTTTTAGACGGAACTAAAGGATTTGAGATTCACAGGTTATAGGCCATAAAATGGCTTTAAAGGCCGATTCACATGCAAGGATATAGGTGAACGATATCGTTCCCTATGTCACATGACTGCGATCCTTCCGACATCGTTGGAGCATTGTCACACGCAAGGAAATCGTTAACGATCTTGCCTTTGGCAGCGCGCCAGTGATTTGGAGAACCTTTGAACGATTTTCCAAAGTGTCAGGAATAGGAGAATTTTGAACATGATAGTTTAAAAAAGGTGTCACACTGAAAGATGTTGCAGCTTCACAGCTTCTTAATTGGATGATGAACAATAGATTTGAGTTCAGGATCTAATTTTTATGATGACCGTTCTAATGATTTTTTCATCCTATATTGTTCGTTTACACGCAAGGACGCACAAATGATATCGTTTCAACGATCACATATCCGTGATGTTTCAACGATATCGTTAACGATATCCTTGCGTGTGAAGCGGCTTTTAAGGGGAAATTGAAGGATTTGAGAGTCATAGGTTAAAGGCCTAACATAACCTTTTTGGGGAAAGGATATATATATTTAATTGCACCTAGCCCAGGTAATAGTTTGGGCCTAGTAGCAGTGTCATTTAGACAGTGCTGTGTAGCCCACTTGTGAGAGATGGTGAGAGATGCAGTGTTCTGCTTTGTCTTTGACATCTTGCACCATGGCGTCTCTATCTCTGTGCACTGATTCTGCCTTGCTCATGTCTGAAAGAGCTTCATCAGTATTAGGCTGCCTTCACACTTGCAGATGGATCTGCAGCGTTTTGCAGATGCATCTGCAAGTGTGAGCATGCTGACCGCGGCCCCTATGTTTATAATAGGGCGCACGCGGTGTGAAAGCTCTCATTCACTCCTATATGTGTACTGTCAGCAGGCGTATGCCTGCTTACAGATCACACTCTCCCGCCCGCAGCATGGACGCTACATCTCGCGTCCACAGTGCGGACGGGAGTGTGTGATCTGTCAGCAGGCATACGCCTGCTGACAGTACACATATAGGAGTGAATGAGAGCTTTCACACCGCGTGCGCCCTATTATAAACATAGGGGCCGCGGTCAGCATGCTCACACTTGCAGATGCATCTGCAAAACGCTGCAGATCCATCTGCAAGTGTGAAGCCAGCCTTAGAGTCTTTTAGAAAGGTAGTGCACCTTGTGAACAGCCTCTTATATCTTTCTCGAGCTGTGCTCAGCTGTTCAATGGCGGCTTGCATTGTCACCTGCAGAGGATTGAAGTCTTGACATTTGGCAGGAAGCCCGTGTCCATGCTCTTCCAGGTTGACACATAGCTCATTTCTCCTACTGCAACAGTTTTCAATAGCCCTTATTGTTGGTTTGACAGAGCAACTTGGCCTCCTGGAAGCATAGGTTCTGCTTCCTGGTCTTGATAATGGACAGTACCTGGTTGTATTTGTTCTGTTTCAGCATTGGGCAACTGTTCAAGGTCATTCTTGGCTGTTTTGATTTAAGGTGCGCTGTCTCTTTAAGAAACTAAAGTTTTGAATTGGAGGCCAGAAATCGCAGTGCAGCTCCGATAAGACGCCCTGAGAAGTTTCCCAAGGTGTTTTTAACAAATTGTGGGGTTTTGTAGTGCAACAATCTGCAGCGATGTGGAATAATATACTGCAAGTCTATAGAAGGGGAATGGACAGAGGGAAACCTCTTTCTCTTTCTCCCTTGGTTTCCCTATTCCCACATTGATCCTTATTATTTCCATGTGCTCCTTTCCCTTTATATTATGTCTCTTTGAGGATGTCTGATGTGCTGTTATCGTCCTTTATCTCCCTCCCCCACTACACCACTTTAGCAGAGAAACCCCTAACTGAGCTGTGTGACTTCACACTATCACATGGCAGTCATATGCCAAGAACACTGAGAGCACCGAAATGGCTGCCGCCATAAGAAGAGACAGAGGAGCCTACTATAAACAGCATGTGATTGCCCTCTAGCAGCACAGTCACAGTCACATGATGCAATTATCCCATGATGCCTCCTGCTAGGAACCAGGAAGTGACAGGCTGTCCAGCTTCCAGTCCGTGCAATTTATCAGGTGAGAAGAATGGAAAGATAACGGCCCCATTGTTCCCTGTGTATAGAGCAGGAGATGGGAGCGCAGCCATTGTTTACTAAGTGTCTTCATCACCACACTGTATGGGACTTATTGGCAGTTGTGTGGGGGTTGTGACACAGTGTGTGCGGGGGGAGTGTTAATGTGACATGGTGTGGGGTCACTGGTGAGGTGGATGGGGCTTATACAGAGCAGAGCCGAGTGTGTATGGAGCGGAGCCGCGTGTATACGATGTGTGTGCAGCAGAGCTGAGTGTGTATATGAGGAGAGCGGAGCGGAGCCGAGTGTGTATACGAGGTGTGCGGAGCGGAGCCGTGTGTATACGAGGAGTGCGGAGCGGAGCCGAGTGTGTATATGAGGTGTGCGGAGCGGAGCCGTGTGTATACGAGGTGTGTGGTGCGGAGCCGAGTGTGTATATGAGGAGAGCGGAGCCGAGTGTGTATATGAGGTGTGCGGAGCGGAGCCGAGTGTGTATATGAGGTGTGCGGAGCTAGGCCGAGTGTGTATGGAGCGGAGCCGCGTGTATACGATGTGTGTGGTGCGGAGCCGAGTGTGTATATGTGGAGTGCGGAGCCGAGTGTGTATATGAGGTGTGCGGAGCGGAGCCGAGTGTGTATATGAGGTGTGCGGAGCTAGGCCGAGTGTGTATACGAGGTGTGCGGAGCGGAGCCGAGTGTGTATACGAGGTGTGCGGAGCGGAGCCGAGTGTGTATACGAGGTGTGCGGAGCGGAGCCGAGTGTGTATACGAGGTGTGCGGAGCGGAGCCGAGTGTGTATATGAGGAGTGCGGAGCGGAGCCGAGTGTGTATATGAGGAGTGCGGAGCCGAGTGTGTATATGAGGAGTGCGGAGCCGAGTGTGTATATGAGGAGTGCGGAGCGGAGCCGAGTGTGTATACGAGGTGTGCGGAGCGGAGCCGAGTGTGTATACGAGGTGTGCGGAGCGGAGCCGAGTGTGTATACGAGGTGTGCGGAGCGGAGCCGAGTGTGTATATGAGGAGTGCGGAGCGGAGCCGAGTGTGTATATGAGGAGTGCGGAGCGGAGCCGAGTGTGTATACGAGGTGTGCGGAGCGGAGCCGAGTGTGTATACGAGGTGTGCGGAGCGGAGCCGAGTGTGTATACGAGGTGTGCGGAGCGGAGC
>JARQOC010000390.1:0-86084 GCA_033576535.1 Allobates femoralis
ATATATACAGAATGGGAGACATATATACAAGATGGATGACATATATACAGGATGGGGTACATACTGTATATACAGGATGGGGGGCCATATATACAGGATGGTAGACATATATACCAGGATGGGGGACATATATACCAGGATGGAGGACCATATATACAGGATGGGCGGACATACATACCAGGATGAGGATATATACACCACGATGAGGGCACATATATACCAGGATGGTGACATATATACAAGATGGAGGACATATATACAGGATTGGGGACATATATACAGGGAGGGGGACAAATATACAGAATGGGGCGACAAATATACAGGGTAGCGGACATACATACAGGATGGGAGACATATATACAAGATGGATGACATATATACAGGATGGGGGACATACTGTATATACATGATGGGGGCCATATATACAGGATGGCAGACATATATACCAGGGTGGGGGACATATATACCAGGATGGAGGACCATATATACAGGATGGGCGGACATACATACCAGGATGAGGATATATACACCACGATGGGGGCACATATATACCAGGATGGTGACATATATACAATGATGAGGGATATATATGCCAGGATGAGAGATACATATACAAGGATGGGGGGCATATATACCAGAATACCGTGAATTGGGGCATACAGTGCCTTGTGAAAGTATTTGTCCACCTTGAACTTTTCAACCTTTTGCCACATTTCAGGCTTCAAACAAAGATATAAATTCTAATTTTTTTGTGAAGAATCAACAAGTGGGACACAATCGTGAAGTGGAAGCAAATTTATTTCATATTTTAGACTTATTTAACAAATAAAAAACTGAAAAGTGGGGCGTGCAATATTATTCGGCCCCTTTACTCACTCCAGAAGTTCAGTGAGGATCTCTGAATGATCCAATGTTGTCCTAAATGACTGGTAATGATAAATAGAATCCACCTGTGTGTAATCAAGACTCTGTATAAATGCACCTGCTCTGTGATAGCGTAGGAGTGTGTGGAAATTTACTTCCTGAATAAAAAGGTGAGGGCTATCAGCTGGAGGGGTTGTCATGGAGACAGAGAGAGGTTTTTTTTTATGACAGACTGTGCTTAGGTAAACTGGGTCATGAGGTGCTGTGAGAGGAAAGCGGCTGTGGAGAAGTCTGAGCCAGATAAAGCTAAGACCGGACTCTGATTAATTCGATAGCAGTACCCCTGGAGGGGACCACATTGACTTGTTTCACGATGGAAAGCGAGTATACTACTGCCAGGAGAGGAGTGCTCCAGAGGAGACAGGTCGGAGATACTGTGAGAGGACAAGACTGAATCTCTGCTGCGAGACTGTGGGCCTTGGTGTGGTGTCTCCAGGTGAACACACTTTGCCTCCTCAAAAACTACAGAGACTTAAGACCCCTTTCAGACAAGAGAACACAATATTCCTGTTTACTACATATGTGTTTTGTTCAGGGGTGGAACTACCGTGGTGCAGCTGGTTCAGCTGCACCAGGGCTCCGACCGGCTAAGGGGCCCCTTCAAGCCTGAAGGGGGCCCCCCAGCCAACCCCGTAACCCGACATCAGAGGAGAGGAGGGTCAGGCAAGGGAAGCAGAAAACTTCCTGCTTCCCCATGCCTGATCCCGCCCCTCCTCTCCTCTGCCCCTCCGGCTCCCGGGAACGGCGCGGCTCAGCAGGTAGGAGAGCCGCAAGCCGCCAGCACCCCTCCACAACCCCCAACAGAATACCGCGGCGCCGGCCGCCAGCACCCCTCTACCACCCCCAACAACAGACCGCGCCACCAGCACCCCCCCACTCCTCAACAGACCGCGCCGCCAGTACACCTTACCCCCCCCGCTCCTCAACATGGCTGCACCAGGGCCCCCTGGGGTTAAGGTCCGCCCCTGGTTTTGTTTTTCGCTTTGGCGCCGAAGATCATTGGAAATGACTGCGCTAACAGTACTTCCCCAGGCCTGTGCAGACTGTAAACTAGACTAAACTTCACCTTTAGATAAGGTACCCGGGTATCCAACAGATCAAATATATATGTACATGTCTCTATACTGGATTTACATGTATTGTGTGTATAGTTGATAAGATTGTAAATCGGTGTGCTATTTCAGTGATCCTCACTAAACTGCATCCCTCTGATTTACACCTGTTCTGCTGCTGTGTGTAGTTAATTATCATTTCCATAGATTTTAGGTAAATTTATTCCTGGCATTATCTCTTCATACTGAGGAGGAACACTGATGTAATACACCGACCACTAGTTTGATGCTGGGTGTATTTAATTAATATATGCAGTAGTTCTGGGGAAATAACATATTTGTGCATCTTGTTCTAAATTTTTCATTTGTTTCCCCAAGTAAAAGGAAGTATTTTATGTTGCTTCTGCCTCCGTTTCTGTTTCTGTGACTCGCTGGATCTAGTACCGACCTCTGGTCATTACAATAATCTCAGGGTTCTGTATCAAGTGCAGAGAGCATGAAGAAGAACAAGGAACACACCAGGCAGGTCCAAGATACTGTTGTGGTGAAGTTTCAAGCCGGATTTGGATACAAGTTGTAAACATCTCAAGGAGCACTGTGCAAGCGATCATATGAAATGGAAGAGGTGTCAGACCACTGCAAATCTACCAAGTCCCGACCGTCCCTCTAAACTTTCATCTCAAACAAGGAGAAGACTGATTATAGATGCAGCCAAAAGGCCCATGATCACTCTGGATGAACTGCAGAGATCTACAGCTGAGGTGGGAGAGTCTGTCCATAGGACAACAATCAGTCGTACACTGCACAAATCTGGCCTTTATGAAAGAGTGGCAAGAAGAAAGCGATTTCTCAAAGATATCCATAAAAAGTCTTGTTTGAAGTTTGCCACAAGCCACCTGGGAGACAGACCAAACATGTGGAATAAGGTGCTCTGGTCAGATGAAACCAAAATCAAACTTTTTGTGCACAATGTAAAACTAAATTTTTGGGGTAAAAGCAACACTGCTCAGCACCCTCAAAACACCATACCCACTGTGAAACATGGTGGTGGCAGCATCATGGTTTGGGCCTGCTTTTCTTCAGCAGGAACAGGGAAGATGGTTAAAATTGATGGGAAGATGGACGGAGTCAAATACAGAACCATTCTGGAAGAAAACCTGTTGGAGTCTGCAAAAGACCTGAGACTGGGACAGAGATTTATCTTCCAAGAAGACAATGATCCCAAACATAAAGCAAAATCTACAATGGAATGGTTCAAAAATAAACGTATCCAGGTGTTAGAATGGCCAAGTCACAGTCCAGACCTGAATCCAATCGAGAATCTGTGGAAAGAGCTGAAAACTGCTGTTCACAAACGCTCTCCATCCAACCTCACTGAGCTCCAGCTGTTCTGCAAGGAAGAATGGGCAAGAATTTCAGTCTCTCGATGTGCAAACCAGATAGAGACATACCCAAGCGACTTGCAGCTGTAATCGCAGCAAAAGGTGGCACTACAAAGTATTAACTCAAGGTGCTGAATAATATTGCACGCCCCACTTTTCAGTTTTTTATTTGTTAAAAAAGTTTAAAATATCCAATCAATTTTGTTCCACTTCACGATTGTGTCCCTCTTGTTGATTCTTCACAAAAAAAATTAGAATTTATATCTTTATGTTTGAAGCCTGAAATGTGGCAAAAGGTTGAAAAGTTCAAGGGGGCCAAATACTTTCACAAGGCACTGTACAGTTAGGGCCAGAAATAATTGGACAGTGACACAATTTTCGCGAGTTGGGCTCTGCATGCCACCACATTGGATTTGAAATGAAACCTCTACAACAGAATTCAAGTGCAGATTGTAATGTTTAATTTGAAAGGTTGAACAAAAATATCTGATAGAAAATGTAGGAACTGTACACATTTCTTTACAAACACTCCACATTTTAGGAGGTCAAAAGTAATTGGACAAAAAACCATAACCCAAACAAAAAATTTTTATGTTCAATATTTTGTTGCGAATCCTTTGGAGGCAATCACTACCTTAAGTCTGGAACTCATGGACATCACCAAACGCTGGGTTTCCTCCTTCTTAATGCTTTGCCAGGCCTTTACAGCCGCAGCCTTCAGGTCTTGCTTGTTTGTGGGTCTTTCCGTCTTAAGTCTGGATTTGAGCAAGTGAAATGCATGCTCAATTGGGTTAAGATCTGGTGATTGACTTGGATATTGCAGAATGTTCCACTTTTTAGCACTCATGAACTCCTGGGTAGCTTTGGCTGTATGCTTGGGTTCATTGTCCATCTGTACTATGAAGCGCCGTCCAATCAACTTTGCAGCATTTGGCTGAATCTGGGCTGAAAGTATATCCCGGTACACTTCAGAATTCATCCGGCTACTCTTGTCTGCTGTTATGTCATCAATAAACACAAGTGACCCAGTGCCATTGAAAGCCATGCATGCCCATGCCATCACGTTGCCTCCACCATGTTTTACAGAGGATGTGGTGTGCCTTGGATCATGTGCCGTTCCCTTTCTTCTCCAAACTTTTTTCTTCCCATCATTCTG
The DNA here is from genome assembly GCA_033576535.1 of Allobates femoralis. Taxonomy (NCBI): domain Eukaryota; kingdom Metazoa; phylum Chordata; class Amphibia; order Anura; family Aromobatidae; genus Allobates; species Allobates femoralis. Next base: position 4,515 of record JARQOC010000390.1, read on the forward strand.
GTACAGGTCGATCTTTGTCTCATCTATCCATAGAATACTTTTCCAGAACTGAACTGGCTTCTTGAGGTGTTTTTCAGCAAATTTAACTCTGGCCTGTCTATTTTTGGAATTGATGAATGGTTTGCATCTAGATGTGAACCCTTTGTATTTACTGTCATGGAGTCTTCTCTTTACTGTTGACTTAGAGACAGATACACCTACTTCACTGAGAGTGTTCTGGACTTCAGTTGATGTTGTGAACGGGTTCTTCACCAAATAAAGTATGCGGCGATCATCCACCACTGTTGTCATCCGTGGATGCCCAGGCCGTTTAGAGTTCCCAAGCTCACCAGTCAATTCCTTTTTTCTCAGAATGTACCCAACTGTTGATTTTGCTACTCCAAGCATGTCTGCTATCTCTCTGATGGATTTGTTCTTTTTTTTCAGCCTCAGGATGTTCTGCTTCACCTCAATTGAGAGTTCCTTTGACCGCATGTTGTCTGGTCACAGCAACAGCTTCCAAATGCAAAACCACACACCTGGAATCCACCCCTGACCTTTTAACTACTTCATTGATTACAGGTTAACGAGGGAGACGCCTTCAGAGTTAATTGCAGCCCTTAGAGTCCATTGTCCAATTACTTTTGGTCCCTTGAAAAAGAGGAGACTATGCATTACAGAGCTATGATTCCTAAACCCTTTCTCCGATTTGGATGTGGAAACTCTCATATTGCAGCTGGGAGTGTGCACTTTCAGCCCATATTATATATATAATTGTATTTCTGAACATGTTTTTGTAAACAGCTAAAATAACAAAACTTGTGTTACTGTCCAAATATTTCTGGCCCTAACTGTATATTTGTGATTGTAAGATGAACACTGACATTATAAAATGGACCCCATTTGACATTAAACATTTTTTTTTCTCTTTCCTTCACCAAATTTGGAGTGCGTTTTATAAAGCGAAAAATACAGTATTTTTTACACTATAGCCTTTTCCACCTGTCTACTGTTAGTTTCTTTCACTGCAGTCCTCTCAAATTATTGAATGTTTTTCTGGATCATTTTGCCAGTAGTAGATTATAGCTGTTTCCAAACCATTTTCACTAGATTGAGATCAGGACAAATTGCTGGCCAGTTTAAATGGCTTCTTAACTATTCTTGTGTAATTTCGGACATGTGCTTTTGGCCATTAGCCGACATTGTGTGCAGAATTATTAGGCAAATGAGTATTTTGATCAAATTATACTTTTTATACATGTTGTCCTACTCCAAGCTTGAGAGCCAACTACCAATTAAGTAAATCAGGTGATGTGCATCTCTGTAATGAGGAGGGGTGTGGTGTAATGACATCAACACCCTATATAAGGTGTGCTTAATTATTAGGCAAGTGCCTTTCCTTAGGCAAAATGGGTCAGAAGAGAGATTTGACGGGCTCTGAAAAGATCAAAATTGTGAGATATCTTGCATAGGGATGCAGCAGTCTTGAAATTGCCAAATGTTTGAAGCGTAATCACCGAACAATCAAGCGTTTCATGGCAAATAGCCAACAGGGTCGCAAGAAGCGTGTTGGGCAAAAAAGAAAGGTGCAAAATAACTGCCCATGAATTGAGGAAAATCAAGTGTGAAGCTGCCAAGATGCCATTTGCCACCAGTTTTGCAATATTTCAGAGCTGCAACGTTACTGGAGTATCAAAAAGCACAAGGTGTGCTGTACTCTGGTACATGGCCAAGGTAAGAAAGGCTGAAAAACGACCACCTTTGAACAAGAAACAAGATAAAACCAAGAAATATCTTAAGACTGATTTTACAAAGGTTTTATGGACTGATGAAATGAGAGTGACTCTTGATGGGCCAGATGGATGAACCAGAGGCTGGATCAGTAAAGGGCAGAGAGCTCCACTCTGACTCAGATGCCAGCAAGGTGGAGGTGGGGTACTGGTATGGGCTGGCATCATCAAAGATGAACTTGTGGGACCTTTTTGGGTTGAGGATGGAGTGAAGCTCAACTCCCGGACCTACTGCCAGTACTAGAAGACAACTTCTTCATGCAGTGGTACAGGAAGAAGTCGGTATCATTCAAGAAAAGCATGATTTCATGCAGGACAATGCTCCATCACATGCATCCAACTACTCCACAGCGTGTCTGGCCAGTATAGGTCTAAAAGAAGAAAAAATAATGACATGGCCCCTTTGTTCACCTGATCTGAACCCCATAGAGAACCTGTGGTCCCTCCTAAAATGTGAGATCTACATGGAGGGAAACAGTACACCTCTCGGAACAGTGTCTGGGCGGCTGTGGTGGCTGCTGCATGCAATATTGATCGTAAACAGATCAAGCAACTGACAGAATCTATGGATGGAGGCTGCTGAGTGTCATCATAAAGAAAGGTGGCTATATTGGTCACTAATTTTTTTTGTGTTTTGTTTTTGCATGTCACAATTTTGTTTTCTAAATTTTGTGCAGTTATATTAGTTTACCTAGTGAAAATAAACAGGGGAGATGGGAATATATTTGGTTTTTATTAAGTTGCCTAATAATTCTGCACAGTAATAGTTACCTGCACAAACAGATATCCTCCTAAGATAGCCAAATCTATAAAAAAAAAACACTCCAACTTCTAAAAATATGAAGCTTTGATATTTGAGTCTTTTGGGTTGATTGAGAACATAGTTGTTGATCAATAATAAAAATAATCCTCTAAAATACAACTTGCCTAATAATTCTGCACACAGTGTATTGTATGAGCAGGGGTGGACACAGACAGCTCAGGGCCCCTATGAAAGAAATTGTGCCGGGACCCTTCCTCACACTTACGGCAACAAAGCTACAGATATATATATATATATACACCTCATGTATATATGTATATATACATATGCTACATACATGTCCACACAGCATTAGGGGGCACACATCATTGGAGATCACACATGGGGATTTGAGGGCACACAGCACTGGGGAGCACACATGGGGTTATGGAGGCAGACTCCACTGGTGGATACACATGGGGCTTTGGTGGCAGACACCACTGGAGGGGGGTACACGTGGTTTTGGTGTCAGACACCACTGGCGGGCACACAGCACTGGGTGGTACACATGGAGTTTTGGGGGCAGACACCACTGGTGGGCATACATGGGGTTTTGGGGGCAGACACTACTGGGGGGCACACATGTGGTTTTGTGGGGCACACAGCACTAGGGGGTACACATGGGTTTTGGAGATCACACTGCACTTGGGGGCACACAGCACTGGAGGACACACATGTGGTTTGGGGGGCAGACACCACTGGGGGCACACATGTCGTTTTGGGGGCAGACACTAGTGGAGGCCACATAGGGGGTTTTGGAGGGCTCACAACACTGGGGAGGCTCACAGCACGGGGGCTCATAGCACTGGGGTACACACATGGGGTTTTGAGGGCAGACACTACTAAGGTGCACACAGCACTGGGGGAACACATGGGGTTATGGGGGGCATACAGCAGTGGAGGGCACAGATGTGGAGGGGCATAGCAGTGGGGTCCTCACAGCACTGGGGGGCACAGCAGTGGGGGAGACAGAGGTTTAGGGGCTCACAGCACTGGGGAGCACAGCAGTGGGGGATCAGAGTCTCTGGGGGCACATCAGTGGGAGGCTCACAGTACTGGAGGGCACAGCAGTGGGGGGGCTCACAGCACTGGGGAGCACAGCAGGGGGGGTTCACAGCACTGGGGAGCATAGCAGTGCGGTGTCTCACAGCAATGGGGTTGCTCACAGCACTGGGGAGCACAGAAATTGGGGTCTCACAGCACTGGGGAGCACAGCTCTGGGAGGTCTCGTCTGTCCTCCTTCTCCTTTGTTTCCTCCACAGCCTATTAGAGGGAAAAAACTCACCTCTCATTCGTGCGGCACCACTACTCCTCTCTTCTGCCTGGTCTTTTCATATGACACAGGCACGTGCCTGTGTCACAGAGATTAGTGCTCGGCAGGAAGCAGAAGACAAACTCCTGCATTCCGCAGCGCTGCAGGATCGCTACCTGCTGGGCACACCACTTGTAATGAGGGCAATCTGGCCAAGTGGCCCCAGGAGCCTGGAGCTCCAAACAACTGGCCAGATTGCCCCCATTATCAGACTACCAGGGGCCCCCTCCACCCCTGGGGCCCCTGTGCAGCCACACCGGCTGCACATGCGATATGTCCACCCCTGTTAGGACCCATTTTAATCAACTTGCACTTGGAACTCATTATACTCTATAATTCTATAATACTAATTTACCACTTAGACCAATTGTGCTTGGTGAATGTAGTATTTCTGGTCTGCTCAGACAATTTTCTTGCCTTTGCCATTATCAATAACGAACAGGAGATAAAACTGTTCCCTTTATGCATTCAAGCACCTATAACATTTGTTAAGGTCATGTGAGCAGTTACAGATGAAGTTAATTTCCAAAAACAGGCTACTCTGATTTTGTCCTGTTATTGCGGTGCCAATAATTATGCCCTGGTATCATTTCCAATTTTGTATCCTTTTTTTTTTTTTCAGCTAAATTTTATTTTCTTTGTGTGTCTTCTTCATTTCGGTATGCAACATATACTGGTACATGGTCCCAGCTGCCTTGAGATCATTAACAAGTTTCCCCTGTGTAGTTTTAGGCTTATCTATTGCCTTCCTCATGATCCTGGATACCCCATGAGGTGAGATTTTGCACTGAGCCCCAGATCGATGTCAATTGACACTCATTTTGATTTTCTTCCATTTTCTTACTATTGCACCAAAAGTTGTCTCACCCAGCGTCTTATGGTTTTGTAGCTCATTCCAGCCTTGTGCAGGTCTAGGATCTTTTCCCTGACATCCTTAGAAAGCTCATTGGTCTTGCCCATGTTGTAGAGGCTACAGTCTGAGAGATTAATTTAAGACAGCTGTCAATGCAGGTAACTAATTGATTAGGAGCGTCTAACTGGTCTGTAGAAGCTAGAACTCTTAATGCTTGGTAGGCGATCAAATAGTTATTTGTTCAAAATGCAAATACATTTATATAGTTTAGACAATGTGATTTTCTGGATTTTATTTTTGATATTCTATCTCTCATTGTTAAAATTAACCTACCCTTAAAAGTATAGACTGTTCATGTCTGTCAGTGGGCAAACGTATAAAATCAGCAAGGGATCAAATAATTATTTCCTTCACTGTATATACCAAAATGGAATACATATATACCAGGATGGGGGACATATATACTAGGATGAGGGATCATATATATCAGGATGGAGACATATATACCAGGAGGACCACCATAAATACCAGGATGGGGACCATATATATCAGGATGGGGATCATATATATTAGGATGAGGGCATATATACCAGGATGGAGGATATATAAACCAGGATTGGAGACATATATACCAGGATGGGGGACATATATACTAGGATGAGGGATCATATATCCCAGGATGGAGACATATATACCAGGATGTTGGATCATATATACTAGGAAGGGGAAATATATACCAGTATGGAGACATATATACCAGGAAGAGAAAAAAAATATACCAGGATGAAAACATATATACCAGGATAGGGGATCATATATACAAAAATGGGGACATACATGCCAGGGTGAAGGACATATATACCAGGATGGAGACATATATACCAGGAGGAGGAAAACATATACCAGGATAGGAACATGTATACCAGGAGGGTGGGCTATATATAGCAGTATGGGGATAATTTATACCAGAATGGTAACAGGATGAGGACCATATGTAGGAATACATGGTACAGGAGTATGGGGAACAATTACACCTGGGTGGGGATTACATATACCAGGATGGGTACATATACAACACGATGGTGGACATTAGTACATAATGAATAGGGATGAAGGAAATTCCTTTAAGTCTTTATAAGATTTAGAATGCTACAGGGACCCATACATCTGATCAGTGTATTTGTGTAAGGGGACCCTGGTCCGAATTTTGCACCGGGGCCCATCGAGGCCCACTGGGTAAAACGTATAAAGAAGTGCAGACACTGATAGGCTAAAATGATCTCCAATGCTTTACAATGGAAAGCAACCAGAGAGATGTGATAGAAAATGGAAGACTACCATTCAAATGAATCAAAGAATAGCCAGAAAGGCAAAGGCTCAGCCAGTGATCAGCTCCAGGAGGATCAAAGACAGTCTCAAGCTACCTGTGAGTACTGTGACAGAAGATTCTTGTGTGAAGCTAATCTATTAGCAAGAAGTCCCTGTAAAGTCCCACTGTTTAAATAAAAGATATGTACTGAAGCGGATACAATTTGCCAAAGAACACATCAACTGGGCTAAAGAGAAATGGAGAAACATATTGTGTATTGATAAAATTAAAATTGTTCTTTTTGGGTTAATCTCTAAATTAAAGCCACAGTACACTCTGAAGATAGTGAACCATGATGGTGCAAGCATCATGATATGGGCATGTTTCTCTTACTATGAAGCCTGGCCTATATACCGTATACCAGGGATCATAGACCAGTTACCAAACATCAAAATACTTGAAGAGGTCATGTTGTCTGAAGGTACCGTCACACGCGGCAATATTGCTTGCAATGTCACTGGCAATTTGCTGGTTGCAGTGAAATCATGGACAAATTGTTCCATTTGTACACGGCAACAAAATAGAACAATGTGTCCATGATTTCACTGCAACCAGCAAATTGCCAGTGAAATTGCAAGCAATATTGCCGCGGTACCTTTACACTAAAGAGGAAATGCCCTTGAAATGGGTGTTTCAACAAGACAACCCTAAACACACCAGCAATTAAGCAAAATCTTGGTTCCATCCAACAAAATTAAAGTTATGGAGTTGCCAGCCCAATTCCCGAACCTTAATCTGATAGAACACTTGTGTGGTGACATCAATAATGCAGTTTCTGAGGCAAATGCAACAAATGCAAATAAATTGTGGGATGTATCAAAGCATCCTGGGCTGGAATAACAGTTGACAAGTACCAGACGTTGGTTGACTATGCAACATAGATGTGAAGCAGTTCTAAAAAAAAACTATGCTTTGGCGGTGAGCCCCTTTGCCAGGAGAAGGGTCATTTAATTTTTAGGCTATGGAAAATAAATAAGGGATTAGTTAATCTTATACTTGAGGAGGGTGCATAAATATGTGGTTGTCCATTGTTTAATGTTCTCATAACTGATATTCTTACTGTGATTCCCTTATCTGTATTTTCTGGATTATATCCATTTGTATAACTTGTAATGTTTTTACAAAATTAATAAAAAGAGATTAACCTCAAAAAAAACTATGGTTATATTAGGTTAGCAATTCACAGGAATGCAAAATCCTAAAAAAAAAGTACATATATTGAGTTTGTAAAGACAAACGCAGACACTGTTTTTTTGATTAGCCCAATGTAAATTTTTTTGTAATTTTCTGTAAAGTAGTTAAAAATGATGTACATAACGTAGATTTTGGGTTTAAATTGAACCTGTCACCCCTTTTGTGCATTATAACCTGTGCCCAGCAGCTTAAACATACTGCCATTGAGGTTCCGGTAACCCCTTTATACTCCCAGATTGGCCCCTGTATACCTCAGAAATTAACTTTTAATGTGTCTCACACTGTATGGTAATTAGCTCTTCATAGTTAGGTGGGGGGGGGTGCTCACTTCAGTCCGAGCCGCCACTGTGCCTGTAAAACACGTCCCGCTGCCTGCAATATGCCACACCTACTGTGTTTGTATATGAATCAGAGACGGCATTCATGCCTGCACAGTGGCGCGGGTAACTCTATTGAAACCGCACAAAGTCTTGCGAGACTTCCCAAATCTTGCAAGACTTTAACAACTGCAGCTTCAATAAAGCACAGTTACCCGCACTACTGGAAAGTTAGGTTGCCAGTTAAATAGGGTTAGTTAGATAATTCAGTAAATTAGCACCAGGTGCCAGATAACCACTCAAAATGTGCAGGTATCTGAAAGTGTTCTCTAATTTTGATCAGTGTTCTTTTTCATTTATCTCATTTACATTTTCATTCTGTGCTTTAGAACATATTCAATTTATGAAATAAGTTTAAAATACTGCTATTTTACTCATGTTAGTATATTTTCACGTAGGACAACACAATGACATTAACATTAAGGAAATTGTGTGTTCTCTAATTGTGTGATCACCACTATATATATACAAGGTGGGCCATTGATATGGATGCACTTACATAAAATGGGAATGGTTGGTGATATCAACCTCCTGTTTGCGGCACATTAGTATGTGGGAGAGGGAAAACTTTTCGAGAGGAGTGGTGACCATGGCGGCCATTTTGAAGTCGGCCATTTTTGATTCAACTTAATTTTTTTTTAATGGGAAGAGGGTGATGTGACACATCACACGTATTGAGAACGTGTGTGATGCTGCACAAAAACACAAGCAGCTGACACTCCCATGTAAGTAGGATACTGTGTTTCCACCCTAAGAATTCCAATTCTTGATTACCAAAGGAAGAAGTAAATGTCATATTATAGCAATTCTTTTCATTCAGAAATGTAATGAATAAATCAAAATCTACTTCTGACCCTTCCCACACAATAAAGATGTCATCCACGTAGCGTATATACATCTTCAGTTTTTTAGGAAAGGATTCGATGAGGAATAAATCATTTTATCCTCATAATGGGTGAGGAATAGATTGGCGAGGGTACAAGCTTCAGGCGTGCCCATAGCTGTACCCTCTTTTTGCTGATACCAAGTATCCAGGAAGGAAAACACATTGTGACCTAATATAAAATTTAAGGATTCACACACAAAATCCACCAATAGCCTGTCTTGTTTTTTGTCAGTTAAGATCTCTCTTATGATTATTACTGTGAGCTCCTGGGTGATTCGCGTATGCAGACTTCCATATCAATTGAAGCTAACCTATATCCTGCCATCCATTCAATTTCATTAATACATTGCACAAAGTCATTAGTATCCTTTACATAGGCCGGTATTTTGAGTAGCAGGGGTCTCAATAGCCAGTCGATAAACTGGGATAAAGGTTCTGTTAGAGAGCCTACACCGGATACTACGGGGCGTCCGAGGGGATTGGGGGGGGGGGTTGTACTCATATGCACCTTAGGCAAATGGTACCAATGGGATATTATAGGGTGTTCTGGAAAAAGCTTCTCAGCCTGTCTCCTTCCCAAGGTACCATTTTCCACATATTTTCTGACCAAAATGCGCAATTTATTTTTAAACACATTTGTAGGATAAGAAGGGAGGTTTTTTTTTATAGGTTTTTCATCTCCTAATTGTCTAAGGGCCTCTGCTATATAATCTGTTCTATACATGAGAACCACTCCACCTCCCTTATCCACCTTTCTTACTACAACTTCATCCCATTTTTGTATGATTTTAATTGCTTCCAATTCAGCATAAGTCATATAAGGAGTTGGATTGGGGTACTTTAGGGCTTCTATGTCTTTACAGACTAGTTCTTCAAAAAGGTCTATGTTGTTTCCTGGTGATAAGCCCCCGTCACACATAACGAGAGCATTAGCGAGATCGTTGTAATGTCACAGGTTTTGTGACGTAACAGCAAGCTCGCTAACGATCTCGCTACGTGTGACACTTAGCAGCAATCAGGCCCCTGCTGTGAGATGGCTGATGGTTACAAAGTGCTCTGGGTCATTTTTAGGTCGTTCGTCTCCCACTGGTCAGCATGCATCGAGACCAACGATCAGCGATTTCACAGGCTGGTAACCATGGTAAACACCGGGTATCTAGGCAGCACGCGCTGCCTAGATACCCAGTGTTTATCATGGTTACCAGCGCTAAGCAGGGAGGACGCTGCTAACTATGATAAGCACTGGGTATCTAGACAGCGTGCACTTGTTTATCATAGTTACCAGCGTCCTCCCTGCTTACAGGCTGCGCTAAGCAGGGAGCATGCTGGTAACTATGATAAACAGCGGGTATCTAGGCAGCGGCGCGCTGCCTATATACCCAGTATTTATCATAGTTACCAGCGTCCTCCCTGCTTAGCTCAGCCTGTAAGCAGGGAGGACGCTGGTAACTATGATAAACACCGGGTATCTAGGCAGCACACGCTACCTAGATACCCGCTGTTTATCATAGTTACCAGTAGGGATGAGCGAGTCCTAAATTACTCGGAATCGCTAGACCCGCACGAGTCCGAGCCCAGGACTCGCTACTCGCTGCGAGTCTAGCGAGTCCAATGTTAATGAATAGGGAACCGAGTAATAACGAATAATGCTATTTCCAAATCGCTGATGTGTCTCTGAAAGTGTGCGAGTCCAAACTCGCAGGTTTTTCTCTTATTTGGAGCCGATGATGGGAGGGGGAAGCGATTCTCGGGTACACACCATGCTGTAAAAGCAAACAGGAAACGACTCGCTCTGAGAGACGCACACACAGAGCAATCTATTCCCCAGAGCTATCATGGCCGGCCGTGTCACTGTGAACACGCTGCGATTGATTCCTCTGGTGGAGGCTCGGCCACTGCTATGGCTCCCAACAGACCCTGACTATGGGGATAACATCATGAGGACTACTGCCTGGAGAGAGATCGTCCAAGTGATGTTCCCTGCGTTCCATCTGAGTGGCCATGATGAACAGAGCAATATGAGTAAGTTAAATGAGTTCACCCGTAATATATTGGATTTACTGTATATATACTCGTGTATAAGCCGACCTGTGTATAAGCCGACCCCCCTATTTTTGCCCCCAAAAACTGTGAAAACATATTGACCGCCATCCTCGTATACAGCGGCTATCACTGGTAGACAGCCCCCCAGCAGAGTATACTGCTCCCCCTGCAGAGTATACATGCCCCCATATTATGGTATACAGGCAGGGGCACGGGTCATGCGGCTGCAGGAGCATGAAGCACCGCATGACCCCGAAGCAGCAGCCGGAACCGCAAGCTCCTGGCCGCGCGATGACGTCATCAGCGCGCGGCTGCGGCCGGGAGTGAGCGGCTGTGAGGAGCGCGAGGCTGCGGCTGGGAGCGAGCCCTAGGAGACTGCGGGAGCTGCGGTGACTGTGAGGCGGCCGCCAGTCATCACCCCCCCCCCACCCCCGTCCTCACCTGTGTCGGACCGGTGAGGGAGGGCTGGCACCCAAACTGTAGGGTGCCAGTCAGTCCCTGTATACAGGGCCCTCAGTGGGTCTACAGCCCCCCCAGCAGTGGGTATAGAGGGCCCCCAGCAGTGAGTATACAGGGCCCCCAGCAGTGGGTATACAGGGCCCTCGTGGGTATACAGGCCCCCATAGCAGGGTATACAGGACCCTCAATGTGTTATCATGCGCCGTCGCATAGTTGCCTATATTTGGATGGGGTCACAACACTACACTTAGTTTAAGGGCTGGTGCTCCTGGCTCTTACGGCCAGGGGGTTGGGTGTATATTAATACCACTAATGAGCAGAGTCTGGTGCCCGCACTATTACCTTCTCGATGCGTCGACATGTGTCCTGCCTCATTTGTGATAGTGTCCACGTGAGCTCAATGTCCGTAATGCTGTTGATGATGTTCCACACTGTCGTGTCACTGTGACTTGTATACACATTACACACACAACATGAATAAAATGTTATTGTTGATTTGTACCCATACTTTTGGTGTTTCAAATATTACACATGTCTAAACCCGGTTTGAAATCATTTCACAGTTGACCATCTTCAAAAACGTTGGAGGAGCTGCCGCGATCAACATCGCAAACAACATCGACAGATCGCAGAGGGGGACCCGGGAGCAGCTCCAGAGCTGATCTACAAACATTACGACCGGCTGTCCTTCCTTGGACCGGTGGCCCGTATGCCAAGGTATGTGTCTGCAGCACTGTTGTCTACTATTATTATTATTTATTTATATAGCGCCATTAGGTTCCATGGCACTTTACATGAGGATAATGGTTAACTACAAAAAACAGTAAAGGAAGACAATCAGGTTGTACAGGTACAAGAGGAGAGGACCCTGTCCACGAGGGCACACAGTGTACGTATGAAGCTCTATAATGAGTGTGCTGGTTTACATACCCACACTGGGGTTTGTTTCTGCCATGGTGCAACAGATTTCTATTACCTTTGGCAATGATCCAGGACATACACATTTATAGTCACATTCTGACGTTGGGACAAATAAGCAGGGTGGGCAGACACAATGTTCCGTGACCTCACAATTAGCTATTATTGTTGGCATGTTTGTGGAACAAAGCCATGTTCTTCCCTGCAATGGTCTCTAAGGTGTGTGGCCTTGTCTGGTTTGCCTGTCGTAAGCATCATTTGTATGTGTTCTGTGAGGTAGCAACCGGGAACCCGCTTGCAAAACGACAAGAACACGTGTTTATAAGGTTAAGCAATGTCTACCCGTTTATTTTCACATATTAATCACATAACCCGGGTAGCATGTTTGACACATATCACATTGATTAACAACACTTTACATAAATACACCATACATTTACATTTAACATCACATAACACTTATATTGCACATAACGTTTTATAGTAACCCAGGAACTGTAACCATCTCTGTCCCCATTGGAGCTCTACTAACAGCTCCCATGGTGGCTACGGCCTCCGGCCTACTTACACTATACATAAGTTACAGTACGATGATGACCCTTCCGGGTTCATAACAGGGATTGGCAAACCCTAGTAACCCGTGGGGCTGCAGCCTCCCGCCTAACCACGCGTTACCCAATACGGGAGCCCTTCTAACCCCTGCTTCTGACCTTCGTTACATACGCCTCAACGGGCCCTGTGGGTCCCAATGGCGGTACCTGCCGCCTGGCTTTAGTCACCCCAGCATGATGATATACATTCACCCGTAGTCAGGAATCTTGCCTGACCGGGACCTTACACACCGTATGTGATCCATCATTCAAACGTCCATGGATCACACACCTGCTCACAGCCCACATCCATGGACTGTGGCCCCTCCATGGCCCATTACAGGGATTGGCAAACCATAGTACACGGGAACCACATCCGATACCTACTAGGAGCCCTATTACCCCTGTCTCTGGCACCACAGGCACACCCACACCATTTGAGGTCGTGGTTGAGGGATCAGGTACCCTCTGCATGCAGCAGGGCAAGCCTCCCTCTCGTCCCAAGGACGGAACGCCTCCAACATCATCCATACCAGCTGGGTCACTGTCTCTCCACATGATTATACATGGGTCTTACATAGGTCATCATCTCTCATTCAGGGCCATTACCTAAGCCCTCATACACATAGTTAAACACATTGTTTCATCAGGTCCTTTAACTGAGCACTCTGACTCGGACCTAAAGGCGGTCTATGCCCGCCTGGCACACTACATACAATTGCCTCCAAGGGCTACATACATTCCGGTTCATCAGGACCTTTAACGGACTCCACTGAGTCGGTCCCAAGGGCGGTCTATACTCGCCTAACATGATTTACGCACACAAGGTGCACAGTTCACACTATCGCTCGGGAACTGCTTTCTTACCGGGCACGGATCCGGGTCTCGCTACCTGTGTCACAGGTTCCACCAGGCATCCCCACAGGCTCCTTTCCCGGGCGTGTTTCACCCCACGCCCGGACCAGTATCCACCTGGTTCAGCCACGGCTTCCCCCTCCAGGTGCGGACACGACCCCGGACCTCGGCACCGGCATGGAGCTAGCATGCCCCCATCATGTACTCAGAGCCTCTAGACTGCTCTGCACTTGGCTGGTCTCAGCTTCCATCTGAATCAATCTCAGCTTCCAGAATCAATCTCTCAATCACTCAGGTGGCCGGCTCTTATCGTGCCAGCCACTCCCACATGGACACACCCCCTCAGTGCTGTTAATCAGCCTGTCACACAGCTCAGGTTAACTCCCTGTGTTCCGGGTTGTCAGCACTCACTCGTTACATCTTATTCCTCATGGACTCCTCGATCTCATCCCACTCTCACTGCCGCTCATTAGGCTCATGAAACCGCATTGTGTTCAGGTTGGTTCACACAGTATTATCATCACAGGAAAACGCCAGTGTGCACAGATCATCCTCTGATCCTACATGTGATGTACCCCAGCCATGCGGATCATGCCGGCGGTGCCTCACAGTTAAAATGGCCTCCCTCCACTTGCATAAGGGCCACATACATCCCTACACGTTTAATTGTGGTGTTTTTAGGGTAAATAACGTTGTAAAGGATATACCCCTTTTGCACTAAAATGTTTCTACACCATCACAAATTGTTGACACAGTCATACACATTAGAGGACATACTCTGTATCACTACAAATATGTGTGGTTCAGTTTCCCATGGGTATATTTGGGCCTGCAAGGTGATGGTGTAGATATTAGGGCCCACATGTGAATTTAATTGTTTTGTTTTTAACTGATGGCCACATTAAGAATCCTCCGAAAAACATAGTGTATTAATGCTGTATAAAATCAAACTTAAAGGGGCCATATTTTCAGTGCAACAGGCTTTTATGTCCAAGGTACTTTAGGGAACAAGAAGTTTGCCCTTGCTGTTCCCGGCTTTGTGTTCGGCCCCGTTGGAATAATTGTAAAACTGTTCATCTGGGAATACCACCTTGTTTGGCAACAACGATGTGTGACCTGCTGATCAAAAACAACCCCATACTCTATGTCCATTACAGTCATTTCAAAATCCAAGCCATATGTTTTGTGGGTTTTATTTACCGAGACATTCCTGATTAGCATACATGGCAGCAACAAGGAGTGTAGGCACTAACGCCGAATGCTCATGTGTCACCTATGCTGCAGGACTACATTTCCTGTCTTGCTCACCTGCCCTATAGATCTGGGTTATGTGCTTTGAAACCAAGGTCGCCCACACTGCGTCTTTTTGTGTCATCTGATGGCAAACAACCCTGAAGAATGTGTTTGCCTCAAAGTGTAGGCTATAGCTTTGTCCACATAAAGTTACAACAAAAAATAAATGCTATACTTGTGGCCACTAATGTGTCTTCAAGTGCCTAAATAGCTGTCCTGCCTAAGGCAGGGCACAGTGTAAATGGGCAGACAAATGCTTAAATTTCAAATGGAATGTCAAAAAATCGAGTACCAACACTACCCACACATAGAATATTGTTGAGCCATGAGCCAAAATGTCCTAATTTATTGGCTGCAATTAAATGTTAAGGTCAACAATGAAAACACAGAATACACAGATATGGGAGCCATGGACGAGGTTGAGAAAGAAGTGGATGGAGATAGTGGCTGAATAGTCATTATTATATATATTGTATTATATTAAATATTATATTATATATATATATTGTATACGTTTGAACCCCTTCACTGGTTTACATAGATGATATAACCTAAAAGTTTGGTAAATTAAGTATGTCAAGTTAACAGTGAAGTCAGGGGGACTTTTTTTCATGTGAACCATTGGTGTTATTGATCGTCTAGATTAGATGGGATGGGGGGTGGGGGATTAATAAGGGGGGAAAAATTATGTATTATTAGGGAATTAGCAAACAAAGTGATGTATTCATTTATGTTATGTACAGTTACTTATTCTTTAATAATAATAAAAAATTTCTGATTCTGAATACACTGATACACAGAGTCAAAAAAGTGTGCAACTTAATGTTTGACCTATGTTTTTGTTTCCAAATGCAATGCATTCACCAAACTTTTTTGGCCTTTACCCACAGAGAGGTTCACTACCGCAGGCGACGTGGTAACCGTCCACCACCACTACAGCTGCCTGAACAGGCGAGGGAGGCCCCTGAAGCCCCTTTAGTGGAGGAGCAAGGCCAAGCTGGTGGAATACCACCACCACCGCCGCCACCAGCACCAACACCACCACCACCGCCGCCACCAGCACCAGCACCACCACCACCGCCGCCACCAGCACCAGCAACACCACCACCGCCGCCACCAGCACCAACACCACCACCGCCGCCACCAGCACCAACCCCAGCTTTGGGGCATGTCCGGCCGCAAGAGGAGGAACCTGGATGCCCACCTCACAGCAGCCATGGTCTGATCCCGGGGTCACCTAATCGACGGCGTGCACAAAGTAATGCTGACTTTGCCCACAGTCTGATACCATTCCTGGATGAATTCCATTTCACAGGCTACTGCGGGCAAGGTCAGCATTACAGATTGTGCTTGACGCCAGTCGCCCACCAAACCACCCAGGTGAGGTTTTCAATTTTTTGGAGGGGTGGCAACTCAGACACTCCAACCTCCAAGACAGGCCCACACCCCGGGACAGCCATGTGCCACCCCAGAGGCCTGTACCTCCCTTTCCACACTGGCCACCTAACAGGGACCTACCATTTTTCCCCACACCTGCCCAGAGGATCCACCCTCAAGGGTTGCCGGAGGCCATTCATGGGGCCCTTGACCTCTTGCAGGACCAGGGTGATGGTGTCACTTTACTGGCAAGGCCGGAGGATGCGGCAACCTACCAGCAGCTGTAGACCCCTTATTTTTTTGTTTTTTATTTTTTGTTCATGTGCATTGCACAATTTCTTTATGTTATTATTTCTTATATTTTCCTACTGTTTACAAAGTTGTACCAAAAAAAAAAAAAAAAAAAAATTCTGACATCTTTACCATTATGGCGGAATAATACCCAGTTTACAAAAACTGCCTTGTGTCTGTCTTTTTTCAGGGAATGGATGTGTAGGTTGTTTTGTGGGTGGGCTTAAAGTCATCATCATTATAATTATTATTTATTTATATAGCACCGATAGGTTCCATGGCGCTTTACATGAGGATAAGGTACACAAGGAGAAGTACAATAAACATAGACAATAAGGTCATAGAGGTACAACAGGAGAGGACCCTGTACGCGTGGGCTCACATTCAACGAGGGGTGGGTGGGGATACAATAGGGTGGGGAAGGTGTCGGTCGTGGGGCGTGTAGCGGGGTGTCATGGCAGGTTGTAGGCCTGTCGGAAGAGGTGAGTCTTTAGTTGTTTCTTGAAGGTTCCCAGGGTAGGCGAGTGAGTGATGAGGTGGGGCAGCGAGTTACAGAGCATGGTTGATGCCCGGGAGAAATCCTGTATGCGGTTGTGGGAAGTGGAGATGAGGGGGGAGTGTCGGAGAAGTTCTTGGGATGAACGCAGGTAGCGTGAGGGATGGTATTGGGAGATCATGTCAGAGATGTATGGTGGGGATAGGTTGTGTAAGGCTTTGAATGTCATGATCAGTGTTTTAAAGTGAGCTCTCTGTGGGGCGGGGACCCAGTGAAGGGCTTGGCAGAGGGTTAGACAGGTGAGTAGCGTGAGGACAGATGGATTAGTCGGGCAGCAGAGTTTAGTATAGATTGGAGAGGTGCAAGAGAGTTGGCAGGGAGGCCTGTGCGAAGGAGGTTCCAGTAGTCAAGGCGGGAGATGATGAGGGCATTAATGAGTGTTTTAGCTGTGTCAGGGTTGAGTAACGAGCAAATTCTTGAAATATTTTTGAGTTGGAGTGACAGGGACTTGGTTAGGAACTAGAGGTGGGGCTTGAAGGAGAGGGATGAGTCAAGGATTACCCCGAGACATTTGGCGTGGAGGACAGGGGAGAGAGAGCATCATTAGCAAGTACTTTACGGACCGCATGGAGCATGAAGTCACCTTGGTTACTAAGTGTAAAATCATGACTCCACATAGAAATGTTGCTGAAAATAAACAGTGCCTGTGTTTGGGGGGTTACTTAATGCCTCGCTATGGCAACAAGACTAGGAACACACATGTGAGAGGCTGGGACATCTACCTGCTACACATCGCGTCTACGCGTTTTCTACAGAGCGTACAGTGGGACCTTTCTCCAGGCTCCAGCAGGATGATAGTCCAAGCAATGCCCACGATGCAAGCATAGGCTTGTTGCCTAAAAAAATTAGCTCAAGGGGCTTCATATACATTTTTTTCAGAAAGCAGGGTGCTTGGCCCATACAATAGAATTGCTTGTACTAGGAGCATAGTACATGCAATGCCCACGATGGAGGCATAGGCTTGGTGCCTTGAAAAATTAGCCCAAGGGGCTGTTTGCCATTTTGGGTATAAATGCAGGCCTAAGGGCCATGATCAGCTTGTTAGCCATGGTGGCTCAAAAGATTTGCCCAAGGGGCTGTTTGGCAATTTGGGTATAAGTGCAGGCCTAAGGGCCATGATAAGCCTCTTAGGCTGGGTGTTTACAAAAATTAGCCCAAGGGGCTGTTTTGCATTTTGGGTATAAATGCAGGCCTAAGGGCCATGATAAGCTTGTTAGCCTGGGTGGCTCCAAAAATTAGCCCAAGGGGCTGTTTGGCATTTTGAGTGTAAATGCAGGCCTAAGGGCCATGATGAGCTTGTTAGCCTGGGTGGCTCCAAAAATTAGCCCAAGGGGCTGTTTGGCATTTTGAGTGTAAATGCAGGCCTAAGGGCCATGATAAGCTTGTTAGCCTGGGTGGCTCCAAAAATTAGCCCAAGGGGCTGTTTGGCATTTTGAGTGTAAATGCAGGCCTAAGGGCCATGATAAGCTTGTTAGCCTGGGTGGCTCCAAAAATTAGCCCAAGGGGCTGTTTGGCATTTTTAGTGTAAATGCAGGCCTAAGGGCCATGATAAGCCTCTTAGGCTGGGTGTCTCCAAAAATTAGCCCAAGGGGCTGTTTTGCATTTTGGGTATAAATGCAGGCCTAAGGGCCATGATCAGCTTGTTAGCCATGGTGGCTCAAAAGATTTGCCCAAGGGGCTGTTTGGCAATTTGGGTATAAGTGCAGGCCTAAGGGCCATGATAAGCCTCTTAGGCTGGGTGTTTACAAAAATTAGCCCAAGGGGCTGTTTTGCATTTTGGGTATAAATGCAGGCCTAAGGGCCATGATAAGCTTGTTAGCCTGGGTGGCTCCAAAAATTAGCCCAAGGGGCTGTTTGGCATTTTGAGTGTAAATGCAGGCCTAAGGGCCATGATAAGCTTGTTAGCCTGGGTGGCTCCAAAAATTAGCCCAAGGGGCTGTTTGGCATTTTGAGTGTAAATGCAGGCCTAAGGGCCATGATAAGCTTGTTAGCCTGGTGGCTCCAAAAATTAGCCCAAGGGGCTGTTTGGCATTTTGAGTGTAAATGCAGGCCTAAGGGCCATGATAAGCTTGTTAGCCTGGGTGGCTCCAAAAATTAGCCCAAGGGGCTGTTTGGCATTTTTAGTGTAAATGCAGGCCTAAGGGCCATGATCAGCTTGTTAGCCATGGTGGCTCTAAAAATTTGCCCAAGGGGCTGTTTGGCAATTTGGGTATAAGTGCAGGCCTAAGGGCCATGATAAGCCTCTTAGGCTGGGTGTCTCCAAAAATTAGCCCAAGGGGCTGTTTTGCATTTTGGGTATAAATGCAGGCCTAAGGGCCATGATCAGCTTGTTAGCCAGGGTGGCTCAAAAAATTAGCCCAAGGGGCTTTTAAATGTTTGCTAACAGAAAATAAAGGTTGATTCCTTGTGAAAAGGTGTTGTGATGGTTAATGAAACCGAAGTTAAGGTGTAGTGTTGGTTTAAGATGAAGCAGCCTCATTACCAGGTTGCAGGAACATGGTTACGCAAATCGTTACTGGTCTTGTACATACTGCTTGTACCAAAAAGACACAATATAATACAATGATTAATTATATCATATTGATGTTGAACGTGGCACTTCAGCTCTGAGTACTGTCGTCTTCAGGGCTCAAGAAGTCTTGTGAAATCCAGTTCCTATTAAACTTAATTAGAGTAAGCCTGTCTGCATTCTCTGGAGTAAGACGTGTCCTGGTATCAGTTATGATACCCCCAGCGGCACTGAAAACCCGCTCTGATGTCACACTAGCTGCAGGGCATGCCAGCACCTCCAAGGCATACAACGAGAGCTCTGTCCAAGTGTGGAGCTTGGAGACCCAGTAATTAAACGGGACTGCGGCATCAGTCAGGAAGCAGGTACTGTCACTTAAGTATTCTTGTACCATGTTGGTAAGTTTCTGTCTCCGAGAGATGGTTACTGGAGCAACATGGCGCTGCAGGTTCGATGGCTTATTGAACATAGCCCACTTTGCGGACATCTTTCCAGCATCTCTTCTGGACAGCGTGGATGATTGTGCCCCGACCAAAGGCTGCTGTTGCACAGAGTTGCTAACTATGGGCAGAGTGTTGTCTGACGGTGATATTCGAAGCATATTATCCACAAGAACCCTCTTGAAATAGTCAATTGTCAAGCCACGTGGTGACTGAAACAGCAGCGAGGTGAATTTATCTTTATAACGTGGGTCCAGAAAGGTGGCCAACCAGTAGAGGTCGTTGTGCAATATGTTAATCACTCGTGGGTCTTCTAGCAGACAAGTCAACATGAAGTGAGCCATGTGTCCTAAGCTGCATAGAGTCATGTCTTCAGTGTCCTCAGAACGATGTTCAATACCCATTGTATCCGCAAAGTCTGTCTCCGCCTCCTCCTCTCCAGGCCACCCATGGTGGACAGACACAAAGCTGGGGTTGTGAGTACCATCTGGGTTGACATCGGCACCAACAAAAAATAAATCCTCTTCATCGTCTTGCTCCTGTTCCTCCTCAGGAGCCATTGTTGCCTGGTCATACTGGCTTTGCTGGCTAGGTACTGCGCTGTTTAAATCTGGCTCCATAGCCATCTGCTGGGCTCTCAATGCTTCATTTTTCTGATTAATGAGGGATTCTTTCAGCAGACACAGCATGGGTACAGTGACACTGATGATGGACTGATCACCGCTCACCAGTTTTGTGCAGTAGTCAAAATTATCAAGAACCTCAGATGTGTCAGCGATCCACACCCACTCCATTGTACTAATATGTCGTGGCTGACTGCCGGTCTGACGGGCATGTTGCAACTGATACTCGGATATTGCCCTCTGCTGCTCATTGATCCTCGATAACATATGGAATGTAGAGTTCCATCGTGTCGGCATGTCACAAATGAGTCTGTGGTTGGGCAAATTCAATTGCTTTTGAAGCAATGAAAGTTTTCCAACCGCTGTTGACGAATGACGAAAATGTGCACAAACTCGACGCACCTTCTCCAGTAGGTCACATAGCTCTGGGTATGTACGCAGGAATTTCTGCACTACTAGATTCAGCACGTGAGCCATGCAAGGCACGTGCACAAGGTTTCCGAGCTTTAGTGCAGCCACTAGGTTACGACCATTGTCGCTCACCACGAGACCGGTCTGGAGTTGGAGTGGGGATAGCCACTCATCTGTCTGTTGCTTCAGACCTTTCAACAGCTCTACTGCAGTGTGCGGTGTGTGACCTAAACAGATCAGCTTCAGCAGAGCCTGTTGGCGTCTTGCTGAAGCACTGCAGCAAACCTCCCAACTTGGCCGTGATGTTGAGGGCAATTGAGGATTGGTCGAGGAAGCGGAAGATGGGGTAGTGGACATATAGGATGATGCAGAGACCCTGAATGAGGTTGTGCCAGCTATCCGTGGCGTGGGTAGGATGTTTGATGTAACACTAACATCGTTTGGCACACTCTCCACAACGTTGATCCAATGCGCGGTGAGCGAGATGTACCGGCCCTGTCCTGAACTGCTTGTCCACGTGTCCGTAGTAAGGTGTACTTTCCCGGTTACAGCGTTGGTGAGGGCACGCTTGAGGTTGTTAATGACATGCTCATGTAACGCGGGGACGGCACAACGTGAAAAGTAGTGGCGGCTTGGAACCGAGTAGCGTGGTACTGCCACAGCCAAAAGCTCACGGAAAGAGTCTGTACCCACAAGCCTAAACGGCAACATCTCGACTGCTAACAACTTAGCTATCTGGGCATTTATTTTTTTGGCTAATGGGTGGGAAGAGTGGTATTTCTGCTTCCTTTCGTACAGCTGTGTCACTGATAACTGTAAGGATGTTGCTGACCGAGAACTGTCTGCACTCGTGTTCAGTCTCTCTGCAACCGCTGCTTGTGATGAGTACATATCAGCTGGACCAGCTTCAGCAACACTTGATTGTGACGGACGTATCTGAGTTACCGTCGCAGTCTTTGGGTCAGATGACACTGTTGTGGAAGGCTGCACTTTTGACCACTGAATAGGGTGCTGACCAGCCATGTGCTTCCGCATACTGCTGGTGCTCTGGTTTCCTTTCCCGTGGCCTCTGCTTAGCCTTGCATGGCAGATGGTACAGATGACCACATTTTCTTGAGAAGGCCCATCTTTAAAAAATTTCCACACAGTGGCTGACCGACCTCTAGGCTTGACTGTACTCCCTGAGGGATTACTGAGGCCCACATTTGAGACATTTTTCCAACAGTTGACAAATTTTGAGCCACAGTGGACACATTTTGGGCAACAGTGGTGACTCTTTCAGTTCTGGTGGGAGGAGTAGGCCTTGGTGCCTTTGTTGGTGGGACATACACACTTTCTTCCTCCGTGCTGCTCTGCTGGCTCTGCATCGCAACATTCCACGTAGGATCAGTTGTCTCATCATCAACCCCTTCCTCTTCTAAATCTTCCCGATAACAAGATAGATTTTGCTCCCCAGATGACAAGTGTGTCACTGTCTCATCATCATCATCCTCCAACTCCTGAGACGGTCTAAGACTTTGCTGAAAGACACGTTCATGTGGCCGGGGTGTCTCTAAAACTTGTCCATGATTGGACAATTCTTCATCAAGTATCTCATCTACTACGGAGTCTGGCAAACCGGATTCATGTAAAGGATTATATGTACCAAATAAGTCATCTGAGTGACCCATGTCTGTGTCAACATTTTCATGGGGCTGCTGTTGGTCTGAGGAACTGTGAAGAGGTTGTGGATTAGATGACCCAGCATGGTATGTACCAACAGTAGACACAGTGCTCAAGGAACCTTGAGTGCTGCAAGAACCTGTTGTTGAGGTCTTGTCTGCCAGCCAAGACGTTAGATGCTGTTCGTCTTCCGGCCTCAATACTCGTTTACTTTCCTGACGGGGAAAGTTAGACAGGAGGAACGATCAATCAATCCTCGTCTGTCTGCCCGAACTGGTGGATAGTTGGCCACGACTACCAATGCCTGTACCTCGTCCCTGTCCCTTAGCAAGACTTTTTTTGGGATTTGGTTTTTTGTGTGACATTTTATAATTTCTGGTGGCTTTCTGGGGGCTTGTAAAACAAGTAGCAGGTACTATTTCGTGAAAGGTACACACTAGAGGCTAAGATATTTTAAGACAGATGGAAGGTACCGTGCGAGCTGCAGGCAGGACACCGTACAGCAACGCACTGGCACAGGAAAAAATTGTTTAGTACGCAGAACCAGGCACTGTTAGGCTGCGGTGCTGGCTGCGTGCAAGTTTACAAGTACCGTGCGAGCTGCAGGCAGGACACCGTACAGCAACGCACTGGCACAGGAAAAAATTGTTTAGTACGCAGAACCAGGCACTGTTAGGCTGCGGTGCTGGCTGCGTGCAAGTTTACAAGTACCGTGCGAGCTGCAGGCAGGACACCGTACAGCAACGCACTGGCACAGGAAAAAATTGTTTAGTACGCAGAACCAGGCACTGTTAGGCTGCGGTGCTGGCTGCGTGCAAGTTTACAAGTACCGTGCGAGCTGCAGGCAGGACACCGTACAGCAACGCACTGGCACAGGAAAAAATTGTTTAGTACGCAGAACCAGGCACTGTTAGGCTGCGGTGCTGGCTGCGTGCAAGTTTACAAGTACCGTGCGAGCTGCAGGCAGGACACCGTACAGCAACGCACTGGCACAGGAAAAAATTGTTTAGTACGCAGAACCAGGCACTGTTAGGCTGCGGTGCTGGCTGCGTGCAAGTTTACAAGTACCGTGCGAGCTGCAGGCAGGACACCGTACAGCAACGCACTGGCACAGGAAAAAATTGTTTAGTACGCAGAACCAGGCACTGTTAGGCTGCGGTGCTGGCTGCGTGCAAGTTTACAAGTACCGTGCGAGCTGCAGGCAGGACACCGTACAGCAACGCACTGGCACAGGAAAAAATTGTTTAGTACGCAGAACCAGGCACTGTTAGGCTGCGGTGCTGGCTGCGTGCAAGTTTACAAGTACCGTGCGAGCTGCAGGCAGGACACCGTACAGCAACGCACTGGCACAGGAAAAAATTGTTTAGTACGCAGAACCAGGCACTGTTAGGCTGCGGTGCTGGCTGCGTGCAAGTTTACAAGTACCGTGCGAGCTGCAGGCAGGACACCGTACAGCAACGCACTGGCACAGGAAAAAAATTGTTTAGTACGCAGAACCAGACACTGTTAGGCTGCGGTGCTGGCTGCGTGCAAGTTTACAAGTACCGTGCGAGCTGCAGGCAGGACACCGTACAGCAACGCACTGGCACAGGAAAAAATTGTTTAGTACACAGAACCAGGCACTGTTAGGCTGCGGTGCTGGCTGCGTGCAAGTTTACAAGTACCGTGCGAGCTGCAGGCAGGACACCGTACAGCAACGCACTGGCACAGGAAAAAATTGTTTAGTACGCAGAACCAGGCACTGTTAGGCTGCGGTGCTGGCTGCGTGCAAGTTTACAAGTACCGTGCGAGCTGCAGGCAGGACACCGTACAGCAACGCACTGGCACAGGAAAAAATTGTTTAGTACGCAGAACCAGGCACTGTTAGGCTGCGGTGCTGGCTGCGTGCAAGTTTACAAGTACCGTGCGAGCTGCAGGCAGGACACCATACAGCAACGCACTGGCACAGGAAAAAATTGTTTAGTACGCAGAACCAGGCACTGTTAGGCTGCGGTGCTGGCTGCGTGCAAGTTTACAAGTACCGTGCGAGCTGCAGGCAGGACACCGTACAGCAACGCACTGGCACAGGAAAAAATTGTTTAGTACGCAGAACCAGGCACTGTTAGGCTGCGGTGCTGGCTGCGTGCAAGTTTACAAGTACCGTGCGAGCTGCAGGCAGGACACCGTACAGCAACGCACTGGCACAGGAAAAAATTGTTTAGTACGCAGAACCAGGCACTGTTAGGCTGCGGTGCTGGCTGCGTGCAAGTTTACAAGTACCGTGCGAGCTGCAGGCAGGACACCGTACAGCAACGCACTGGCACAGGAAATTTTTTGTGGAAAAATGGCACCAAAATTATTTGGTAGACTAGTGCCAAAAATAAGAAAAAGCTTAGGATTACAGCTCTGCGGAAAGCTGGGTGAACTAAGCTCTGAGGATGGTGCTGGATTCACTGTAAGGCTGCTCCTATCTCCCCTTCCTTACAGTCCTGTACAGCAATCCTCCGTCCTGGTAGTTCTGAAAAGAACTTTTGGGTTATGTGTGAGGAATCTTGACTCCTACACTCCGTCCTGTTAGTTCTGAAAAGAACTTTTGGGTTATATGTGACTCCTACACTGCCTAACTGTCCCTAGATCTGCTCCAAGTCTCCCTGCACTAGGTCAGCTCTTCTCAGGAATGTGCCCAAAATGGCGGGGGCAAGCCTTATATACTGCCTTGCCTGTCATAGATGACATAGGCATCACGATGGACAGCAGCCAATCATAGTCCTGACACAACCAAAGCTGCTATGGCATTACTGACTATGATTGGCTAAGATGCTTGTCCTTCTTCACAAGTTTTCTGACCTAACACGCAATGCTGACTAGTAACATAAAAGATTCTGGATTCGCGAGTCCCGAATAGAGAATACAGGACTCGGAATCGCAGACTCGCTAGGATTCGGACTCGTAGACTCGCTCAGACTCGCTGCTGTTTGGGGAGATTCAAGCTATATAGCGATGTGATAGAGCGAGTCTAGCGAGTGAGATAAAGTAAACTCTGACAAAACTAAGATTGCCATTGACTTGCATTGGACTCGTTACTGAGCGAGTATTCGCTAAAAGACTCGCCGATTACCGAGTCCAGCGAGTCCCTTAAGAATCGCCGAGTAACGAGTCCTAGCGAGTAGACTCGCTCATCCCTAGTTACCAGCGATGTGGAGGTGGCTCCCTGGTCCCTGGTGAGATCTGCCTGTTTGACAGCTCCGCAGCGACCAGGTGACGCCGCATCAACAATCCCTACAGGATCGTTATCATTGTCAGGATCGCTGGTGTGTCATTGCGTGTGACGGGAGCTATACGGTGGAAGGAAAGTGGACTTTAACCCTCCCATGAAGGGGGACTCTGGTTTCTCTTTCGAGTCAAGGCCAGAAACATCTTCTGACTCAATGCTCAGGAGGGTGATAACATCCTCCCTTAAATCACCAAAAGGAGTATTGCTACCAAAAAAAAACTATGAATCTTTATTGATTTGCTTATTTGTGGTGGTGGTGCTACAACTAGATTTTTTTATTATTTTTTTGATTTGCAAAGTGCTTATGGAGGTGGATTTTCCTAATGGATTTGTACAGATCCACTTTAAAGTCCGTATAGTCAAATTTTTCTTCTCAAGATATCAAGACCTTATCAGTAGATTGAAGATTTGCATAGTTTCTTTGTCACCCGCTGTTAATCTCTCTGATTCCCTTCCTAAAGTGACTGAGGCACTTTTTTCTGTTTTAATAGATTGTTTTGACGGTGGATGCTCTTCAGCACTGCTGTAGTCCACTTCTGAGTCTAGATCACTTGAGCTGAGAGGCACAATAGGTTTTTTGGGTCCTTTGGGAGTTGTAGGTGTTTTTGAAGTTTTCGGAGTCCTGGGTTGAGGAGTGCGGTTTTTCTTCTTCTTCTTTTTTCACCCTTGGGGTCTCCGTCATGTGGGCAGCAGCAGGATACACAGCACACCAGATGGCCCCCGTGGCTTGATAGGGAGGAAGGAGTGCAGATTCCAGCCTTGGAGCCAGCCTATTCCACACATTAAAGAGGACCTGTCACCCCCCCTGCTGCATGGCAATCTGAATGCAGCAATGAATGCAGCATGTCTTCTGTATTCAGGGAAGGGGTCCCCCCTGTCTGTGTGCTGTGTACCCCGAGATATAGCCTTTGTAAAACGTACAGTTAGAAGCAATGGAGGCAGTCACTGTGCCTTGATTGACTCTGGCCATTTACTTCCCCTCTGCCTCTACGTGTGGCTTCTGTTGTGTTGTTTATGTTTTATGAGGGCAGGAATCTGGAGCTGAGTCAGGACAAATGATTTACATGCTGCGAGTAACAGAGAGGAGGAGGGCAGGGCCTGCATAACAGAAGCAGCACAGAGGGGCTGGGCCAGAGATGAATCTTATTATAATATCACGCCCATCAGGGCGTGATAAAGGATCATTTAGAGCACATTGAAAACAAGCATTTAGCGGAGAGAGGGATAGTTATAATGGTAATAGGAAGGTGCAGGGACATGTATTGATAGGTTAGGTGACTTTTAGGAGGTGACATGTTCCTTTTAATTGAAGGGAAAAAAAAAACCAGACAGCACTTCCTTTACACTTTTCAGCACAGGTGCAAATCTATAGGACTGAATCATATATACAACAAAATTATAGCAGCACACTGTTGATGCCAATAACATGCATACAATTATGTTTTTAAATGATGGTAAAAGTTGTTTTTCTTGAGAAAAAAATTATTTCTTTAAACTTTTCAGCACAGGGGCAAATCTTTTTTTTCCTTCATTTAATGTGTGGAGCAGGCTGGCTCCATAGCTGGAATCTGCACTCCTTCCTCCATATCAAGCCACAGCCGTCCTGTACTCACCATGTGCGGTGGATGCAGGGCGGCTTCTCCCTGCAGTCACTCGATGGAAGCTGCTTCCGACTCCGCAGCATGAAACGAACATTCCGAGGAGGAGCGGAATGCCGGCAACCCGCACTGCAGTTGTCAAAACGCTGTGGTCGGGTTAAGCATAGTGGGCATGGGATTTCTACAAATCCCTTTCACTATACTGATACTGTACTATGCAGCATTTTGGACACAGCGGCAAGACACTGCGTCTAAAATGCTGCGTATACTGATCGTGAGTGTGCAGCGTAAGAATGTGATGTACCATTTACCAACAAGCTTGACAAAGGACAAGAACTGTCCAAAACATGTTAAATTTGACTTGCAACTATTTAGAACATAATTAGTTATGTCAGTTCTTGTAATGTCCCTGTAATGTCAATGTAATGTCACTGCATTGTTACTTTTTGCTCCTTATAAATGAAATTAAAATTTTTTGTTATTTTGATATTAGTTTGTAAATTCATCTTTAGCTTCTAAAAATGACTGATTCCTTTTGGCCATGCTCTCAATCAGATTCAAGCAGGTCTTGACCGAAATCTGATCCCAGATCTCTTCTACTTGTTCCCAATTTTGTTTCATAGTGGTCGACTCATTTGGGTACGTATACAGCATTTTCTACTTTACCCACATGTTTGATTGAGGCCTGGGGACTGTGGGATCAAATCCAGCACCTCCACTTCATTGTCATTGAATCATTTACTCGCCAATTTCGATGCATGCTTCGGGTTGAAGTCCTGTTAGAACATTATTTCATCATTTTTCTACCCATAGTACTCGAGGGTACGAAGTAACTAATCTTGTAGGTTACTTACATATAGCTCAGCACTGAGACCACCATCGATCCCGGTCAAGAATTTAATGCCTTTGGCTGTGAAACAACCCCATTTCATCAGGCTTCCTCCACTGAACTTGACAGTTCCTTCAATTTCTCAATTCCTTAGCCCCTTTTATCCTTATTTTTTCCAGGTCCATTTGCACGCATTAGAGCCTAGTCTATTAACTTTCTTCTCATGACTCCAAATCACTCATTTCCACCTTCCACTGGCCAGTTTTTGTACGTTTTGCAAAGTTGAGCCTACTCTTTATGACAGTATTGACATTGAGGATTCTTCACCAATTTTCAGGTAACCATTTCACACTTGTGTAATAAGCGTCGCACAGTGCTTGCATGGACGTTTATGGTTTCACTATTATGAAGCATATGAACCACCGCCACAGACATATTTGTCGGACCAAAACTGATAGACCTTCCTTGTGATGAGCCGACTTGTTGACTCCGATAATTTGCCTGGACCCCCACCTCTTGGCTATGAATGGATGAACAGACTTCATATTCTTCCAACTGTCATGGCACTCACATTATGCAGTTTTGCAATTTTCTTAGCCAAGAAACCGCAATCAATGAGCTGAAGGATGCTGTTTCTCTTTTCTTGAGAAATCTTGTTCATGGGTGCTCTTCAATTCAAACCAGTGATCTTTTGCTTTGGAATCAACCTGTTAACAACTGATCTATTGGAGAATGTAAGAATAGATTGTATTTTGTAGTATACAGTAAGAAAATGTTTTATCATTCACCATCAGCAAGACAGTAACAATGCAGTGAAATGACAAAAATCTGTATAACTACCGTAATCATATTCGAAATAGATGCAAGTTAAATTTATATATGAGTTAGCAAATACTGAGGTTGATGAATATACACCACATAGGAGACACTGGGGCTGGTGTATGTGTGGAGCCCGCTGGGACGGGGCACTCGGTGCCGGACCGGGGTACTGCTGAGGGATGTCACGGCGGTCCTGGTCCGGACCGTGTCCCGGGCCCGCACAATAAAATGGGGGGTTATTTATAGGGGATTTGTCACTTGTGACGCCACCCACTATATGCGGCCAGTAATGGGGCCGCCGCTGCTGCAGAACCTCCGGGGATGATGGGTTAGCAGCTGGGATGGAATAGTTCCTGTGGGCAGAACTGGGTTCCCCGGGGCAGTGGTAGAGGTAGTTAAAGTCTGTGAGGATAGTTATTGATGCTGCAGGAGAGTAGGGGTAGCAATAGAGATGATAAGAGTAGAGGTAATCGCAGTATATGAGGGCAAGTGGGGCTTCAGCATAAGGTTGACACACACACTCACGGTTTCTGTTGTTCTTCAAGTCTTTACTGGCAGATGGTATTACACAGTATTGTCCACGGAGTCTGTACCAGGTTGCTCTCACCCTGACTGGGTCCTTGGCTTCCTACTTAAACGCTGTGTGTGGCCCTGCTGCTGCTTGTAGCTATACTGCTGGCCCTGTCTCTGCTCACGGGTACCAATATGCTGGGCAACTTGAGTCCTCTGTGTCACTGACCCCTCCGTGTTGCTTTGCTATGGTGTGGTGAAGATGGCGGACCTTCACTATGCCGGTGTTTACTGTCCTGTCTGTCTCAGGCACAGTCTCGGATCCGGTATCCGTCTTGAGCGCCTCCCCGGGGTCAAGTTTTTGGGGTAACTCTTTATCCCGGGTATGTTCCTCTGTTACTCTGTCTCCTTTCCTCAGACCTCTCAGGACCTCCACTGACACTTGGCTCTGCTCCTGCTCCAGACTCAACTCTGACTAAAACTAAAAAAACTGAACTAACTGTCACTTCTGCTCTGAGGTAAACAACTTAGCTCCTCCCACTAGTGCAGGTGCCAGCTAAGCTCCTCCCACTTTCTAGTGTAGTGTTGTGTGGGGATTAAACCTGTGTTGTTTCTGTGGCATATTAACCCTTGGGGTGCCACATATGTACATCACATAGAAGAAAATTAAGGCCCCGTTACATGCTGCAATATCACTAAGGATATTGTTGCAACGTCACTGGTTTTGTGACGTTGCAGCAACTTCGTAGCGATGTCGCTGCATGTGACATGTACAAACAACCAGTGATCAACTCACTGATTGCTAATAAATGGCCAGGACCATTTTTTGATCGTTGGTCGCTGGGCGGCCAGCATCGGCATCTGTGACAGCGGGAGACCAACGATCAATGACCTCCCAGCACCGCAAAGTACATGCTGGGAGGCTGCTAACCAGGGTAAACATCGGGTAACTAAGCACAGCGCTGCGCTTAGTCACCCGATGTTTACCCTAGTTACCAGCGTTGTCGCTGATCACTGGTGAATCTGCCTGTGTGACAGCTCACCAGCGATCAGATAGGGATGTCCCAGCGATCCCGATCGTTGGTGGGGTCGCTGGGACATCACAGTGTGTAACGGGGCCTTTAGTCTTATGTATATAGACCACTTAAGAGACAATGAGGCTGATGTGTGCACATCACATAGGAGGGGCCGAGGCTGCTGTATATATGTCATATATGATATACTGAGCCTGCTGTATGTACATCACAGAGGAGACACTGGGGTTAGTGTATATAGACCACATAGAATATACTGATGCTGATATATATACATCACATAGGTGACTCTGGGGCTGATGTATATATATCACATAGGAAACACAGTCTGATGTATGTACATCACACAATAGAAACTGGGGCTTATGTACCGTATATACATCACATAGGTGACTCTGAGGCTGATGAATATACATCACCTAGGATACGCTGAGACCCCAGCTTTTTAATTCGCTGAGCATACAGGATGCAGCCCGCCTGGTGCTGGTGTCCAGTCAGTAGTTCAGGAGTGTGTACGACGCTGCAATATACTAAACGCTATGCGCATGCATATGTGCGTGTGCTTTGACAACAAAGATAAATTAAAAGGGTATCCCATAAAACCATGCCAACTGCCAATTAGGTAGCTAAATGCTGCAGCTGAGCGGACATCTGCCAATGGGGCAGATGGCCAATCCAGACCTGTGTTCTGCTTTGCGTGAAGACTCTCTGTGAACGGAAAGTTTTTTTTTTACATCTTCTGATACCGCATTACTGTGTGGGATTAAATGTAACTCTAATGCTCGCTCTCTTCTATACTTGGTCCGATGTGTTCTCTATTCAACAACTAACATAGCAAGAATAGGGCAACAGTATTTGGATTCCGAGGTCACAGAGACTAGTACACAGACTGTATGCAGCAGCCCACCTTTATAAAGGAGAAGACAACACAGATGTAAAATGCTGATGACAATCACTCAGAACCTACTTATT
This sequence comes from Allobates femoralis, assembly GCA_033576535.1. Classification (NCBI taxonomy): domain Eukaryota; kingdom Metazoa; phylum Chordata; class Amphibia; order Anura; family Aromobatidae; genus Allobates; species Allobates femoralis. The sequence goes on from JARQOC010000390.1 coordinate 36,119, forward strand.
CATGCAGGGTATGAATGCTCAGTATTAGAATTGCACACAGATAAGGCTTCTATAGGAAACAGGTCATACACATGTGGTACACAGTGTCTGGCTTACAGTTAATTATTAACGCCGATACTATTAGATTTGGCGGGGTGCCGAGCAGGCTATTCGACAAGCCAGCTTTCTTGCATGTGGTATGCAGAAATTATTTCCCAAAAATTTTGATATTACTCAGAAGGGTTGAGGGATGGGTGAGTGGTGAATGACACCTTACTGGTACAACTACTGTATATGAACCATAAAACATGTGTCACGTCCAGTGGCGTAGCGTGGAGGGGGCGGGGGGGCGGTCCGCCCCGGGCGGCAGTGTGTGTGAGGGCGGCAGCAGGGCTGTATTTACAAGGCAAGGGGAGTGCGAGCGGTTTTTATTTTTTTTTCTTTACCTCCCTCCCCCAGACTCCATATGAAAACTGGAGTCTTTGTGGGGGAGGGAGGGTGTCGCCGCCGGCTTGGCGCCCGCATGTACTGTGCTCTCCGCTCCCGGCCGGCCCCCCAGCGCTGAGAGCGATCACGCTGACAGGAAGCCGCTGGGAGCTCTTCTGCTTCCTGTCCCGTGATGGCTCCAAGTGCTGGTGGCGGTGCGGTGGAAGCGGCTGCGGTGCTGGCGGCTCCTCCACTCAGCCGGCCCCCCATGGACCTGGAGAGGTGAGGGAAACTCTGTAGGGGACAGGGGGGCAGAGGAGAAGAGGACAGGGGGGGCAGAGGAGAAGAGGACAGGGGGGGGCAGAAGGACATTAACAGGGGGACAGGAGAAGAGGACAGGGGGGCAGAAGCACAGGAACAGGGGGACAGAGGAGAAGAGGACAGAGGGGGGCAGAGGAGAAGAGGACAGGGGGGGCAGAGGAGAAGAGGACAGGAGGGCAGAAGCACAGGAACAGGGGGACAGAGGAGAAGAGGACAGGGGGGGCAGAGGACAGGAGGGCAGAGGAGAAGAGGACAGGGGGCAGAAGCACAGGAACAGGGGGACAGAGGAGAAGAGGACAGGGGGCAGAAGGACAGGAACAGGGGGACAGAGGAGAAGACGAGCAGCTTGAGGGACAGAGGAGAGGAGGATGGGGGTGCAGGAGGACAGAGGAGAGGAGGACGGGGTGCAGGAGGACAGAGGAGAGGAGGACGGGGGTGCAGGAGGACAGAGGAGAGGAGGACGGGGGTGCAGGAGGACAGAGGAGAGGAGGACGGGGGTGCAGGAGGACAGAGGAGAGGAGGACGGGGGTGCAGGAGGACAGGAGAGGAGGACGGGGGTGCAGGAGGACAGAGGAGAGGAGGACGGGGGTGCAGGAGGACAGAGGAGAGGAGGACAGGGGTGCAAGAGGACGGAGATGCAGGAGGGACAGAGGAGCAGCAGGAGGGACAGAGGAGAGGATGACGTGGGTGCAGGAGGACAGAGGAGAGGAGGACGGAGGAGAGGAGGACAGAGGAGAGGAGGACGGAGGAGAGGAGGACAGGGTGCAGGAGGACGGAGATGCAGGAGGGACAGAGGAGCAGCAGGAGGGACAGGGGTGCAGGAGGACAGGGGTGCAGGAGGACGGGGATGCAGGAGGACGGGGATGCAGGAGGATGGGGATGCAGGAGGATAGAGGAGCAGCAGGAGGGACAGAGGAGAGGAGGATGGGGGTGCAGGAGGGACAGAGGAGAGGAGGACGGGTGCGCAGGAGGAGTGGGGCTGTGTGTGGTGATAATGGCAGCTGTACCAGGTGTCTCTGCCTCCATGCGGCAGCCTCCACCTTCCTGTGTTGGAAGGGTGTGGCATGCTGGGAATTGTAGTTCTCCTGCCTGTTCTGGCATTACTGTATGGTTTCTGGGCAGTGTGTTGGGTGCTGGGAGTTGTAGTTCTCCTGGGCGGGCTCAATGTTCTTCTGCCGCCTGTCTGTGGTTATTGTGCCTCTTCTGGGATGTCCTCAGCTCTGTGCTGTGCACAGACCGTGTACCACCATGTCCCCAGCTCCGTGCTGTGCACAGACAGTGTACCACCATGTCCCCAGCTTCCTGCTGTGCATAGACAGTGTACCACCATGTCCCCAGCTCAGTGCTGTGCATAGACAGTGTGCTACCATGTCCCCAGCTCCATGCTGTGCATAGACAGTGTACCACCATGATCCCAGCTCCGTGCTGTGCACAGTGTACCACCATGTCCCCAGCTTCCTGCTGTGCATAGACAATGTACCACCATGTCCCTAGCTCAGTGCTGTGCATAGACAGTGTGCTACCATGTCCCAGCTCCGTGCTGTGCATAGAGAGTGTACCACCATGATCCCAGCTCCGTGCTGTGCACAGTGTACCACCATGTCTTCATCTTTGTGCTGTGCACAGACAGTGTACTGTATATTGTCTGTGCATAGCACGGAGCTGAGGACATGGTGGTACACTGTGCATAGCACGGAGCTGGGGACATGGTGGTACTCTGTGCACAGCACGGAGCTGAGGACACGGTGGTACACTATGCACAGCACGGAGCTGGGGACATGGTGGTACACTGCATAGCACGGAGCTGAGGACATGGTGGTACACTGTGTGCACAGCACGGAGCTGAGGACGTGGTGGTGCACTGTCTCCCGCCGCCTTAAAATCGGTCTGTTTCTCATCCTGGAGAGTCGGATGAGTGACATCCGTTTTTTGGTCCATTTGGCATCCAACTGCTGTGCGAGTGTCCGACATTTCTCTCAGATTACATCCATGTGCAATCTGTTTTTTCCTCAGCAACTATTACTGTATAATCATTTACAGGAACATTTTACAGTGTTCTCAGCTACAGAATGAGAATGTATCAGTGAAAAAAACAGATGCCTCTTGGATGATCCGTGTGCGGTCAGTGATTTTGTCGGACCCATAGACTTGCATTGGTGAGTCTCGCACGTGAATCGCAGACTGTCGCAGCATGTTGCAACTTTTTTCTCATCCTGAATCTGGATGAGAAAAAAGTGTCCGACACTCGCCATTGTGCTCTCAGAGATTGATTGCAATGCGAGAAAATCACACATTGCTCTCATCAGAGTTTCACGCCAGTGTGTCCGTACCCTAATACTAAAATCCATATAGTAATCCTACTGGTATGGGGAGGGTTTATGGCTCAGTTAGTACACTCCATACTTCTCGTTATTAACCAGTTAATGCTCTCTTGTCCACCGCACAGTAGTGTCAAAAGATGACGACAGCGAGACAGGCAGCCACATCGCATCAGAGAGCCCCTGACCTCCAAATAGAAGATCCTCAGATCCCGGTATTGTGACATAATATTAAGAATGAAGTTTTTTGCATTTATAGTACACTATGAACTCCACAGTACAGCGGCGAAAATTGCTCCGGCCCTGGGCCCTCCTTGAGTCCTGCTTGTTGCCATACACTGGGGTTGGATATCGAGCATCAATGCACACGTGCGATGGAAGTGTTTGTATCAAGTGAACAGTTTATTTACAATTTCAAGGTGAAGCGACAGGCTAACGTTTCGGCCAAGTTACTGGCCTTGTTCACAGAGTCGCATATGTTGCTGAGGCTTGAGATATAGTTGTTCACACTGTAGGTATAAAGGGTAACCTTGTTTGGGAGGTTCCCCAGGGAAAGCTGTATTATATATCTCAGCCTGCGGTAGTAGCTGGTCACCTGTGTGGAGGTATGGTAGAGCAGAGCTCTTTAGATTGGTGGCGCAGTGTAGGCAGCTGACACAACTGTGTCCAAGCTAGTGGCTGGCCAGTAACTTGGCCGAAACGTTAGCCTGTCGCTTCACCTTGAAATTGTAAATAAACTGTTCACTTGATACAAACACTTCCATCGCACGTGTGCATTGATGCTCGATATCCTATTGATTACGGGACCTTTGGCCCCTTTCAGTCGCACCGTGACCATCACTATAATTGAGTGCTAGCCTTCGAACTTCCTATACACTGGGGTTGTGCAGAGGTGGCGGTGCACAGTGACAACCCCAATAGGTGAGTGGCCATTTGGCCCAATACTTACCCCCCAATTGCACCCCTTCTCTTTGTGTTTTAGTATAGTAGTTATATTCTTGTATATAGGGGCAGACAGTGTATACTATGTATACTTCCGGATTATCAACAACCAAAGGGCGGCAAATCTTTCGACCGCCCCGGGCGCCACAAACCATTGCTACGCCACTGGTCATGTCCCCACCAGAACTTGCTCCTGCGACTTCTGCTCCTGTCACTAGGCACTGCCATACACACACGGTGCTGCTGGTGAAAGGGGAGAAGTCTTTGCAGGAGATTCTGGTGAGTGCAGGCTTCACTCATCTACTAGGGTTAGAGTTGCTGGGACCAGGGCTTTTTTTGTGCAGGAACAGGCCGGTACGCCGTACCGGACAATCCGGGAAAACCTGGTGCGATCCGGTACGGCGTACCGGAATATCTGCTGCCTGCCGCCCCCCCCCCCTCCGCCTCACCTTACTAGTGGTGCTGCACTGCTGATGCATGATGAGTCGCTGGCTGAGGTCGGTGAGCGGCTGCGGCAGGAGCATAGCACCGTCGTCGGCGAGGATAGATGTGGGTGGAACAGGACCTGCCATGACGTCACGCACACCTGACTCAGGTGGGCGGAGCTACATTTTGCCCGGGAAGGATGGGTTGCTGGCTGACTTTACAAGGTACATGGCCCATGGCTGGGGATGTGTGCAGAGGACGTGGGGGGTGTGCAGAGGATGAAGGGGGTGTGCACAGGATGAGGGGGGTGTGCAGAGGACGAGGGGGGGTGCAGAGGACGAGGGGGGGTGCAGAGGACGAGGGGGGTGCAGGGGACAAAGGGGGTGTGCAGAGGACGAGGGGGTGTTGCAGAGGACGAGAGGGGTGTGCAGAGGACAAGAGGGGTGTGCAAAGGACGAGGGGGGTGTGCAGAGGACGTGGGGGTGTGCAGAGGACGAGGGTGTGTGTGCAGAGGACGAGGGGGGTGTGCAGAGGACGAGGGGGGTGTGCAGAGGACGAAGGGGGTGTGCAGAGGACTAGGGGGTGCAGAGGACGTGGGGGTGTGCAGAGGACGAGGGGGGTGTGCAGAGGACGTGGGCGGTGTGTAGAGGACGAGGGGGGTGTGCAGAGGATGAGGGGGTGTGCAGAGGACGTGGAGGGGTGTGCAGAGGATGTGGAGGGGGGGGTGCAGATGACGAGGGGGTGTGCAGAGGATGAGGGGGGTGTGCAGAGAACGTGGGGGTGTGCAGAGGACATGGGAGGTGTGCAGAGGACATGGAAGGATGTGCAGAGGACATGGGATGTGTGCAGAGGACGTGGGGGGTGTGCAGAGGACGAGGGGTGTGTGCAGAGGACGATGGGAGTGTGCAGAGGACATGGAGGGGGGTGTGCAGAGGACGAGGGGGGTGTGCAGAGGACGTGGGAGTGTGCAGAGGACATGGGAGGTGTGCAGAGGACATGGAAGGATGTGCAGAGGACATGGGATGTGTGCAGAGGACGTGGGGGGGGTGCAGAGGACGAGGGGTGTGTGCAGAGGACGAGGGGTGTGGCAGAGGACATGGAGAGGGGTGTGCAGAGGACGTGGGGGTGTGCAGAGGACATGGGAGGTGTGCAGAGGACATGGAAGGGTGTGCAGAGGACATGGGATGTGTGCAGAGGACGTGGAGGGCTGTGCAGAGGACATAGAGGGGGGTGCAGAGGACGCGGCAGGTGTGCAGAGGACGAGGGGGGTATGCAGAGGACGAGGGGGGTGTGTCAGAGGATGAGGGGTGTGCAGAGGACGAGGGGGGTGTGCAGAGTACGAGGGGGGTGTGCAGAGGACGTGGGGGTGTGCAGAGGACGTGGAGGGGGGGGTGCAGAGGACGTGGGGGGTGTGCAGAGGACGAGGGGGTGTGCAGAGGACGAGGGGGGGTGTAGAGGACGAGGGGGGTGTGCAGAGGACGAGGGGGGGGTGCAGAGGACGTGGGGGGTGTGCAGAGGACGAGGGGTGTGTGCAGAGGACGAGGGGGTGTGTGCAGAGGACGAGGGGGGTGTGTAGAGGACGTGGAGGGGGGTGCAGAGGACGTGGGAGGTGTGCAGAGGACGTGGAGGGGGGGTGCAGAGGACGTGGGAGGTGTGCAGAGGACGTGGAGGGGTGTGCAGAGGACATGGGAGGTGGGAAGAGGACATGGAGGGGTGTGCAGAGGACATGGGAGGTGTGCAGAGGACATGGAGGGGTGTGCAGAGGACATGGGAGGTGTGCAGAGGACATGGAGGGGGGTGCAGAGGACATGGTGGAGTGTGGGCAGAGGACATGGTGGTGCACAGCACGGAGCTGAGGACATGGTGCTACATTGTCTCTCGCCTCCTTAAAATCGGTCTGTTTCTCGTCCAGGAGAGTCAGATGAGTGTGATCGTTTTTTTTGTCCATTTGGCATCCAACTGCTGTGCGAGTGTCCGACATTTCTCTCAGATTCTCAGATCACATCCGTGTGCAATCAATCCGTGTTTTTTCTCAGCAGCTATTAGTGTAGAATCATTTACAGGAACATTTTACAGTTGTCTCAGCTACAGAATGAGAATGTATCCGTGAAAAAAGCTGATGCCTCTCGGATGGTCCATGTGCTGTCAGTGTGCGGTATGTAATTTTGTCAGACACATAGACTTGCATTGGTGAGTCTCGGTGTGAATCGCAGACTGTCGCAGCATGTTGCAACTTTTTTCTCATCCTGAATCTGGATGAGAAAAAAGCGTCTGACACTCGTCATTGTGCTCTCAGAGATTGATTGCAATGTGAGAAAATCACACATTGCACTCATCCGAGTTTCACACCAGTGTGTCCGTACCCTAATACTAAAATCCACATAGTAATCCTACTGGTATGGGGAGGATTTATGGCTCAGTTAGTACACTCCATACTTCTTGTTATTAACCAGTTAATGCTCTTTTGTCCACCGCACTGCAGTGTCAAAAGAGGACGACAGCGAGACAGGCAGCGATATGGCATCAGAGAGCCCCTGACCTCGAAACAGAAGATCCGCAGATCCCGGTATTGTGACATAATATTAAGAATAAAGTTTTTTTGCACTTATATTACACTATGAACTCCATAGCACGACAGTGAAAATGCTAACCACTGAGCCACCGTACAATGTTAACCACTGATCCACCGTATACAGTGCTAACTACTGAGCCACCGTATACAGTGCTAACCACTGATCCACCGTATACAGTACTAACCACTGAGTCACCGTATACAGTGCTAACCACTGAGCCACCGTATACAGTGCTAACCACTGAGCCACCGTATACAGTGCTAACCACTGAGCCTCCGTATACAGTGCTAACCACTGAGCCAGCGTATACAGTGCTAACCACTGAGCCAGCGTATACAGTGCTAACCACTGAGCCACCATATACAGTGCTAACCACTGAGCCACCGTATACAGTACTAACCACTGAGTCACCGTATACAGTGCTAACCACTGAGCCACCATATACAGTGCTAACCACTGAGACACCTTATACAGTGCTAACCACTGAGCCACCGTATACAGTGCTAACCACTGAGCCACCATATACAGTGTTAACCACTGAGCCACCATATTGTGAGTGTATGCCACTGTGAGTGTATGCCCCTGTGTGTGTATGCCTCCCCCCTGAAAATAAGACCGGGTGCAACATTCGGAGCAAACATATTAATATATTAAATATATTAATCTCGCCCGGCCCCTGACGGCAGACCGCCTCCAACCCCGCCCCCAGGCCCCGCCCCCCCACTCCCCCTCGGCTCCGAGAGGCGTTCCAGGAAATATTTTTTTTACAAAAAAGCACTGGCTGGGACCTTTGGTACTTCACAGTCTGACTGTGTTAATGTGGGGTTGGTCCAGGTGAGTTCATTAACTCTTGAGCTCTAGCCTATTGGAAAGTACCTCACCCCTACATATACCTTTGTCCTTTTCCTGCAAGATGCCAGAAATAGTTTTTGGGTTCCCTGTTTAGCTTGTATTGTATCTAGTGTTTATTAGTTTGACCTGCCTGTTTTTTGCACTTTATTGCTATCTGGATTTTGACCAAGCTCCCTGACCACTCTATGAGATCCTGTTCTTGTCCTTGCCTGACCTCCTGACTTGATTCTGTTTGCAGGGCCGTATTTACAACAAGGCACTGGGTTGGCACGTGCCCAGGGCAGCAGTGGCGGCACCAGGGTAGAGATTACTTTTTTTTTACTTTCCCTCCCCTCCCCAAGACTTTAAACCATGTCCCAAATTATTATGCAAATTGGTTTTAAGTGTCATAGGGTTTTTTGTGTTTTTTTTTCAATGAAACCCATTGATGGTGTTGAGTCTCAGAATTCTTTGGATCACTGATATTAATCTCAGATACCTGTGATAATTAGTTTGGCAGGTGAGCCCAATAAAAGGAAGACTGGATGTTTCACAATATTGAGCAGGCCTCAATTTTCAAGTAACATGGGAAAGAAAAAGGATCTCTCTGCTGATGAAAAGCAACTAATAGTGCAATGCCTTGGACAAGGGATGAAAACATTAGATATTGCATTAAAAAATAAGCGTGATCATCGTACTGTGAAGAGATTTGTGGCTGATTCTGAGCACAGACATGTTCATGCAGATAAAGGCAGAATGAGGAAGGTTTCTGTCAGGCAAGTTCATTGGATTAAGAGAGCAGCTGCTAAAAAGGCCTTACAAACCAACAAACAGATATTTGAAGCTGCTGGTGCCTCTGGAGTCCCTCGAACCTCAAGGTGTAGGATCCTTCAAAGGCTTGCTGTGGTGCATAAACCTACTATTCGGCCACCCCTAAACAGTGCTCACAAGCAGAAACAGTTGCAGTGGGCCCAGACATACATGAAGACTAATTTTCAAACAGTCTTGTTTACTGATGAGTGCCGAGCAACCCTGGATGGTCCAGATGGATGAGGTAGTGAATGGTTGGTGGATGGCCACCATGTCCCAACAAGTCTGCGAAGTCAGCAAGGAGGTGGAGGAGTCATATTTTGGGCCGAAATCAATGGGAAACAGCTGGTAGGCCATTTTAAGGTTCCTGAAGGTGTGAAAATGACCTCTGCAAAGTATATAGTGTTTCTGACTGAGAACTTTCTTCCATGGTACAAAAAGCAAAAACGTGCCTTCAGGAGCAAAATCATCCTCATGCATGTCAATGCACCATCTCATGCTACAAAGAATACCTCTGTGACATTGGCTGCTATAGGCATAAAAGGAGATAAACTCATGGTGTGGCCACCATCTTCCCCTGAACTGAACCCTATAGAGAACCTTTGGAGTATAATCAAGTAAAAAGATCTATGAGGGTGCTCTGGGAGGCTATTCTGACATAATGCAAAGAAATACAAGCAGAAACTCTCCAGAAACTCACAAGTTCAATGGATGCAAGAATTGTGAAGGTGATATCAAAGAAGGGTTCCTATGCTAACATGTAACTTGGCCTGTTAGGATGTTTTGGAGCTAAATATCTTTTTATTTCAGTGAATGTGACCTCCTAATGCGGCAAATTCAACAAATGAGCATTTTCAGTTCTTTCAAACATATCAAATGTTTAGAAACTCTACTGTGCCTAATAATTTGGAACAGTGCATTTAGATTTTTTTTTAATTTTGAAGATTATACTGTTATTATTGGGAGTTTTCGTCAATAAAATTTGATGTATACTCTAACAGGTGATGACTTATTACACTGACTGTCATTTGCACTGACCATTTAGGAAAATCAGAGAAAAAGAACATTTGCATAATAATTTGGAACATGGTGTATATGAAAACCAGCGTCTTTGCGGGGGAGGGGGGGCATCGGCACAGGTGGCAGTGTCGGTACAATATCCCCAGTGTCCCCGTGCACATTGTCACTTCCAAGATCAGTGGCGCTTCCAGCGCATCCCTGACCTGGCGTGCAGTGGCACTCTGACACTCCAGGGGTGACATCAGGATCACATGGTGTCCTCACTCTGCCGGTGTCTCTGCAGCATGCGGCACAGTTGGAGAATTTGTTGCAGATAAGCGCTGTGTCAGTGGAAGATAGATGAGAAACCTGTAGGAGCGCACCATGGAAAGTGTGGGAGCCAGGGAAGAATGAAATATCAGGTGGTGAGAAACGAGGGGGTTGCACATCATGGAAATGGGGAGCAGAGATTGACAAAGGGTCTGCACATCATGAAAATGGGGGGCAGAGATTGACAAGGGGGTTGCACATCATGGAAATGGGGGACAGAAAATGAAAAGGGGGCTTCACAGCATGGAAATGGGGGAATTGACAAGGGGGGCTGCATAGCATGGAAATGGGGTACACTGTATATAAAAGGAGTAACATAGGAACTGCCCTGCATGATGATGGGATGGCATGAAGAGGGCTCGGCATGGAGTAGGTGGCATGGGGAGGGCTTGGCATGGAGCGGGGTAGCATGGGGAGGGCTTGGTATGGAGCTGGGTAGCATGGGAGGTACATAGTTTGGAGGAGGGGTGGCATGGGGGGCTCGGTACGGAGAAGAGGTAGAAAGGAAGGTTTGGTATGGAGAATTGGGCTAAGTATGGAGAAGGAGTAGCATGGGGGACTCGGTATGGAGAAGGGGTGGCATGGGGAGCAGTCAGTCAAGAGACTGGAAGGGTTCAATACGAAGAATGCATAGCATAAGGGGGCTCACTATAGAGTAGCGACTGCATGAGGAGGATAGTGAAGAGGGGGCTGCATGGAATGGAAATCAGAGTTCATAAGTGAGGAAGGTGTTGTGGTATAATTCATTATAAGAAGGACAGGATGGTGGTTTTTATTTATGAGGGGGTGGTGCGGCTGTAATATTTAAGTAGGAAACACAGTGCAGTGGGAATATTTTATAGAGGAGAATAACGTGAAGCCAATATACAATAAGTGACACAGTGTGGGGTCATTTGTGCAGGAAGCATAGTGAGGAGAAATTATTTATTCAGGGGCCCAGAATAGGGCTTAGGGGTACTTCACACACAGCGATGTTCCAGAGATCCCGACAATGGCCAGGATCGCTGGAACATCGTTGTGTGGTTGAAGGGGAGCTGTCAAACAGGCAGATCTCCTCAGCGATCAGGGAGCTGACCTCCACATCGCTGGGTAAGCGGGAGAAGGCTGGTAACTAGGTACACATCGGGTAACTAAGCACAGCGCTCTCCTAGTTACCCACTGTGTACCTTAGTTACCAGCCTTCTCCCGCTTACAGGCTGGTAACCAGGGTACACAGCAGGTAACTAGGACAGCGCTGTGCTTACTTACTCTATGTGTACCCTGGTTACACATCGAGTGTGCTGTGCACCCAGCCACACAGTGCACGCTGGGACATGTAGTCTTATGACTACATGTCCCAGCGTGTACTGCGCGGCTGGGTGCACGCCTCTGTGGCTGGTGATGGTGCTGCTGCCCGCGCCGGCTTCCTGCATTCTCGGAACCGGCGCTCGTTGGTCAGAAACATTACAATGGCAATGCTTTGTTATGTGCTGCAAAAGAACAGACAATAGGGTAGTCTTGGGAGATGCAGGACAATGTATTACTAAGACTGATGCATACACATTATATAGGGGATGTACTGTTCTTGTGATGTACCGACGGTGATTCTGGTGATTTATTACTGTATTGGCAGTGGTTTTGGTGATTGACTGACATGGATAATTTTTCTCGTTAGCCAATAAAGGTATCACTCCTAGAATACATTCTCAAAAATGTTTTGGGACTTAAGTATTTACATCAATTTGTCTGGCTAACACAGTACCAAAATATTATTTTGTATTGCATGCTGTATAAATAAAAGGATTTTCTTATGAAAAGCTGACGCCTCATGCCAGATTTCTGTGGATTCTTGTGATGGAAGTTTGGAGCTAGACATCATCTAAGCACTCAAAGAAAAGGAAGAACAGCGCCTCACAAGCTGGTAGCTTATATCTTCATATATTTATTCCATCCACCACAGCACAACGTTTCGGTTCAAAACCTTTTTCAAGTGCACTTGAAAAAGGTTGTGAACCGAAACGTTGTGCTGTGGTGGATGGAATAAATATATGAAGATATAAGCTACCAGCTTGTGAGGCGCTGTTCTTCCTTTTCTTTATGGATGCTGTTGAAGCTAGGTGGATCTCTCTGGCCTAGGACATGCGCCCAAATGTGAGAGATTGTAAAATCGCTTGATCGCACGTAGCGATGCACAAACGATATCGCTTAAGCTATCAAAAAGCAGATCGCTTAAACGATATCGTTCAAGATATTGCACCGTGTGACGGCCGCCTTACAGGAACATTTCCCAAATAAAAGTATATCAATCTGATAAACTTCTCCTGTTTTATAAAATCCTGTAGATTAGACACCATTTTCAACTTTGCTGGTCCCTTTAGAAACATACTGGGAGTTGCAGGTTAATACTCTACAATTGTATATGCTGAGGGTTCTGCCAACATTAGCATAATTTGTATCGTGGTATTTACAACTATCGAAAGGGTATAGACACTTTTAGTCTGACTTATCACTAGGGAACTTCACCCCTCAAAAGTGCTTAAGGCAAATTGAAATGATAAATATGTCCCTGATAGCTCATATATTCATTTAATACTAATGAGGAACAAAATATTACTTGAATATTAAAGGTGCACAGTATATTTGTCAATTCCAGGATACAGTATATATTAATCATATATTTAGTTTATACAAAGTAGGTACAATACGTTAATTTCTGTATTTTGATTCACACAGAATATTCTGCCAACTTTGTAAGCAAACTGCCTGCTTCTTGGGAAAACAGGCCCCAGACTCAAATTATGTACAAGGAGAAGCAAGCCCAGTTGTCACATTGAAAAGTTAAGCTCTCTTTTTCCAATTTTAAAGTAGAAAATATATGCTAAAAGCTAAGAGTGAGTTACAGGTAATGTGTTAGTCATTTTTGGTCAGTATTTGCTAGGGGGTGCCTTGAGGTAATTGTATTTATTTATTTCTCAGTGAAAGGCATCCCAAATCCAAAACGTTAGTACACACTGATGTGTAGATCATAGTGGGAGTCTGGTTAAACTTAGCATTTCCTGGATGTGTCAGAGATAATATCTTCTGATTGACTACTCACAGATAACATCTAGCAGCGAAGAAAAATGGCAGAGTCACATGGAAGGAAACTTTATAATTACTGTGACTGATTTATTCAAAAACACCATTAACCAAATCCTGTCACCTCGCTGTTTTTGCACATCATAAAAGGACATGCCACTTTCCATGGGATGTGAGAAGCCAATATATCTACATACCAGTATGATTATTATCATTATTATTATTATTTATATAAAGTACCATTAATTCCATGGTGCTGTACATGAGAGGGGTTACATACAAAATCATAGATATACCGTAGTTTACAGTAAATAAATTAACAATGACAGACTGGTGCAGAGGGGAGAGGACCCTGCCCTTGCGGGCTTACATTGTACAAAATATTGGTGAGGGGACAGTAGGTCAGGGGTGCAGCAGCTCCATTGGCGGCAGATCGGTCATTGCAGGCTGTAAGCTTTCCTAAAGAGATGGGTTTTCAGGTTCCGTCTGAAGGATCCGAGCGTGGTGGATAATCGAACGTGTTGGGCAGTAGAATTCCAGAGGATGGGGGATATTCAGGAGAAATCTTGGAGGTGGTTGTATGAGGAAGGTATGAGTGTGGAGGAGAGGAGGAGGTATTGAGAGGATTGAAGATAATTTGAGGGAAGATAGTGGGAGATTAGTTCAGAGATATAGGGAGGAGACATTTTATGGATGGCTTTGTAGGTCAGTGTTAGTAGCTTGAACTGGATTTGTTGGGGAATTGGGAGCCAGTGATGGGATTTGCAGAGAGAAGAAACAGGGAAGAAGCAAGGAGAGAGGTGGATTAGTCGGGCAGCAGAGTTGAGGATAGACTGGGGAGGTGCAAGACTGTTAGCAGGGAGGCCATAGAGGAGGAGGTTGCAGTAGTCGAGGCGGGAGATGATGAGTGCGTGTACAAGAATTTTAGTAGATTGAGGGCTGAGGAAAGGACGGATTATGGAAATATTCTTGAACTGGAGGCAACAGAAGGTGGCGAGAGTTTGGATGTGTGGTTTGAAGGACAGGGCAGAGTCGAGAGTTACTCCGAGGCAGCTAATTTGAGGGGTGGGAGAGAGCATGATGCCATTTACCATATTAGATAGATCACATGGTGAAGATGAAAGATGGGATGGATGAAAGATGATGAGTTCCGTTTTGTCTAAGTTTAGTTTTAGGAAGCAAGAGGTGAAGAAAGAGGATATGGCTGACAGACACTCTGGGATTCTGGACAGCAGAGAATTGACATCTGGGCCAGAGAGGTAGATCTGAGTGTCTCAGTGCACAGGTGGTACTGGAAGCCATGGGACTTTATGAGTTGTCCTAGGCCAAGAAGGGTATAGATTGAGAAAAGTAGGGGCCTCAGGACAGAGCCTTGTGGGACTCCAACAGAGAGAGGGCAGGATGAGGAGGTAGTGTGGGAAACGATAAATGTGCGGTTGTAAAGGTATGAGGCAATCCAGGACAGGGCAAGGTCTTTGATGCCAAGGGAAGAAAAAATCTGTAGTAGGAGAGAGTGGTTGAGTGTCAAAGGCAGAGGACAGATCTAGAAGGAGGAGGATTGAGAATTGTCTGTTAGCTTTGGCTGTTAGCAAGTCATTAGTAATTTTGGTTAGGGCAGTTTCGGTGCAGTGGTGTGGCCGGAAGCCGGATTGTAGATTGTCAAGGAGAGAGTTAGATGAGAGATGGGAGGAAAGTTGAGCATGGACATGTTGTTCAAGGAGTTTGGGAGCAAACAGGAGCAGCGATATGGGGTGGTAACTCATCACAGCAGTCGGGTCAAGGTTTGGCTTTTTGAGGTTGGATGTAATGGTGACATGTTTGAAAGCAGAGGGGAAGGTACCAGAAGTTAGTGATAGATTGAAGAGGTGGGTTAGGGCTGGGATGAGTGTGTTAATGAGGTTGGGGAGGAGGTGGGAAGGGATGGGGTCAAGTGCACAGGTGGTGAGTTGTGATTTGGATAGGAGACGAGTAAGCTCTCCTTCAGTGATGTTGGAGAGGGAGGTTATGAGTGAAGGGCAGAGGTCTGGTGTATGGAGTGTTTGTGGTGGAAATATAAAGGTTTGCCTTGTTTGGTCGATCTTATTTTTGAAGTATGTGGCAAAGACGTCAGTAGAGATGAGGGAGGTCACAGGGGGCAGCGGTGGGCGTAGGAAAGAGTTAAAAGTGCTGAACAGTTGTTTGGGGTTGTAGGATAAGGATGTTACAAGGTTTGTGAAGTAGGTCTGTTTAGCGTAGGTGAGGGCTAATTTGAAGTAGATTGTAGCTTGTTTGAAAGAAGTGAAGTCATCTGGCAGGTGTGTTTTCTACCAATGCCGCTCTGTAGCCCTGGACACTTGTCAAAGTTTTTTGGTAAGATTGTTGTGCCAGGGTTGCCTATTGATTCGTCGCACCTTGCGATGAACCAGAGGGGCGACTGAGTCTATGACTGATGTGAGGAAGGTGCCAGGAGGGCACCGAAACGCGTAGGATGCAATAAAGGATTTTGGATATACATCTACATTCTCTGGAATAAGTTGAGCTTGGCAGCGCGGACTGGAGAACACCGTTTTTTTCCCGTATTACTGTGTGATTCCACGTGCTAGTGGTCGGTGGGAGTCCAGCAGCAGCCATCAGGATATAACACTACATGTCTACATACCAGTTGTGGGTCTCACAACTGAAATAGGTGAGTGGTTCCCTTTATACCACCTACATTTGAAGTGTCTGAGTGATAGGGCACTATTGCGCCTCTTGTTCCCCTTCCCCTTTCTTTTATATGACTGATGTGAGGGTGACGTTATAGAAAGTGGTGGCATTGTCCATATCGTGGAGTGAAGATGTGGATGACAGAGGTAGAATAGAGTCTGAGAGTCTGTGAATGTCTAAATGTGTGAGGTTTCTGCAAGGATGTGCTAGTGGTTGGACATTGGGGGAAGGTGAGGAGAACAAGGAGGAGAATGATGGTGGTAAGATAGGGGGAAGGGGAGGTTGTGAGATTAGATAGGGAACAGAGGCGGGTGAAGATGAGGTCTAGTGTATGTCCGTCTGTGTGGGTGGCTGTAAAACCCCACTGAGTAAGTCCAAAAGATGAGGAAAGTGAAAGAAGTTTGGAGCCTGCTGGCTGAAGGGTGTCAGTAGCGATATTAAAGTCACTCATGATGATGGTGGGAATGTCAGTAGAGAGAAAGTGAAGATGCCAGGTGGGGAATTGGTTAATAAAGATAGTGGCAGAGCCTGGAGGTCGGTATATAACGCACATTTGGAGATTGGATATAATCACTGCAAAGGAAGCAAACGCAATAGGGTCTTATCGTTTTAAAAGCAGAGTGAAGCCGTAATAATCACTGCTCACCTTTTTAGGTTGTGTAGCACACAACCAGCATGGGAAACGTAATGGTGACTGCTGCAGGACCCACACTTCCACGTGCAATGTGGTAGATAATACAAGGATTCAAAGGGACAATGTATTTCCGGTCCGTGCTGCCACAGAAAACACGTAGCCAATAGCTTCAAGTTATTTCAGGTTTATTGGAGCCATCCGACGCGTTTCAGAGCCTGCTATGCTCTTTCATCAGGGAATGTATGGGCATGCATTCCCTGATGAAGGAGCATAGCAGGCTATAAAACTCATCGGATGGATCCAATAAACCTGAAATAACTTGAAGCTATTGGCTACGTGTTTTCTGTGGCAGCGTGGATCGGTAATACGTTGTCCCTTTGAATCCTTGGATTTGGAGAATGGTGGGAGAGTAGATAAGGACGGAGTGAACTTCGAATGTAGGGTGGATAAGGGAGGGTGGGGGTTGGATTGGGTTAAAGGAGCAGTTTGCAGAGAGGAGGAAGCCCACTCCTCTGCCATGTATGTTGCCAGGGCGAGGACTGTGGGTAAAGTGAAGGTCGCCATAGCTCAGTGCAGCAGGGGAGGCCATGTCAGAGGCTGTCAGCCAGGTCTCCAGGAAGGAAAAGTTCAGAGAAGTAAAAAGGTCATGGATCATGTGGAACTTGTTGCAAACGGAGCGGGCATTCCAAAGTGCTCCAGAGAGAGGAAGTAGGGGGGTGGGGGTCAAAGGTATGGGTTTTACGTGAGGGATTGCGGTAGTTTATCTTGCTTTGGTGGAAGTGAAGATAGCTGGGACATATGGGGTGGAGGGGGCCAGGATTGGAAGATATGTCGCCAGCAGTGAGAAGTACTAAAGAAAGGGAAAGCAGGTGGAAAAAGGAGAGTGGCTGGCTTGTTTTATATTTCAGTAGGAGAGGTCTGAGATTAAGGAGTAGGTCTGTGGATGAGTTGAGGTGAGGGGGTAAGAAAGAGCGGTAGATAGTTATCTGGTTAGAGAGTGCTGGGGTTTGGGGGTAGCGAAGGTGGGTGAGGATAAATGGAGCAAAAACTGTGAGGGAAAATGTGAGCATAGTGAAAAAACAGGGTGAGAAAAAAAAGGCAGGTATAATTTGAAGACAGTAATTACTCCTACCTTCTGATCAATTTCTGGACTATTTCTGGTATATTCCTGCTGTACACTTTAAAGATGTCAATTAAAATTATATCACTTCAGACCAAGGTCATTCAGACCTGCCTCTCTACATTGATATCATTCAAAGATGAGTCCAGGTGTGGGCAGAAGGGAGGAGGGAGAAGGATGGAGCAGGAGGACTCCACACAGCAGGGGGAAATGAACAGATTGTAGTTATTAGGAACATTTAGACTAAATCAAAGCAGAAGAATGGGAAAACAAAAAACAAAATGAAAAGATAAGGCTAGGAGTGGACAAGTATAGACAGATATGAAATATGAATTCAGTAGGTATGGAGTATAATACACAGGGTTACCACCACATACCAGTACAAAGAGAGACAGATATGAAATAAGAATTCTGTAGGTATGGCGTATAATACACAGGGTTACCACCACGTACCTGCAGATGAAAGAGATGGCTTGTCAGATCGAGGCATGACAGCATGAAGGAATATATTCATGGATTACATCCTGGTATATTTCTGCTGTACACTTTAAAGATATCACTTAAAATGATATCACTTCATACCAACTTCTCTACATTTATATCATTCAATGCTGACTGGCAAAGAGCATTTAATTTCCCCCATCCTCACTAACAAAGTTATAAGAGAGCAAAGTGAGCCCTGCTAGTGTTTGCAGCAGCTCCATTAACTATTTACACTGCATGGTCAATGTTCAATAGTCACCACAAGAGGAGTAAAAAGTAGCACTGTAACCATATTGACCCATAATTTAAAACTAGTATCACAAAAATTAAAAAAAAAATATTGAAAAACCAGTGAAAGATATATTGTTATTTGTTCAGCTTCTGATTCCTACAAAAAAATTTTAATAAAAATGTTTATATGTACCCAAAGATGCTATTACTGAAAACTACAGCTTATTATGCAAAAATATAAGCTATCACACAATTTAATACGAAAGAAAAAAAAACATATGTCATAACTGTGACGAAAAGATTATTATTTTTTAAAAAGCGTTTGTTTTTGGCTATGGTAGTAAAGCTTAACAAAACTACGGTAAATAAATTTGGTATTCTCATTATCGTTTTGAACTGTAGAAAAAAAGTGACAGGTTAATTGTACTGACTTTAAAATTAAAACATCCAGAATTACTACTTTTTTTGTTTAACCTTCTCCCAAGGAGTGTAAAATAGTCATAAAAAAATCTTTTGTCACGCAAAAAATAAGCCCTCATACAGCTTCAATGCTGGGAAAATGTTACATTTCTGACTCAATATTGCAACACCAAAAAATATATACTTTCAAAACAGTATTTTTTTATATAAAAGTAATGAGACCCAATGTTCTGCCACCGATGTATTTGAGATGTGTCTGAGGAACATAAGTACAGATCTCATACTGTTACTGTTACTGTTGAAATATGTTCAATGCAACAACTCTATTCCTGTATATGAGTGTTTAGTTGCTAGGTTTGTATGCTGTTAATAAAGTCAGAGCAAAAAAAAAACACCAGAAGGTCACAGGAAGAGCATGTGACTACATTCAGGTCCCTGTGTCTATGAGAGAGGAAGCTGCCTGCAGTATGCAGACAGAGAGACACACACAGAAATGATTTCTTTCTGATGTAATAAGTATATTATTTTGTTCCTGATTATTGCTTTATAAACTAATTGTTATTGTTGCACGTTTGGAGAGTATCATGGATGATCCGCTGCCAACAGGTTATGGGCCCATAGTAACACAAAAGAAGCACAGACCAACAGTGCGAAACAGAGAAGATGTCCACTAGCAGCAATCCTGTCAAGTTCACAGTGCCAGTCCTGACTAACCAGAACTTCAAGTCCTGGAAATTTAATCAGAAGATGCTGCTCATAAGAGAAGGAACGTGGAAATATATTCAGAAACAAATGCCCCAACCATTAGTAGATGATTGAGACAAGAATCACAGAGATGAGGGAGAGGCCCCAAATATTATGCATACCTTGCCCTCATCTGTAGGATTTCTATATATATACACTCCTCAACCATTAAATCATGTGCAAGCACAAATGGAGTTATTGCAATTCAGATTTTATTTATTTATCTTAATTTAAAAAGACAAAAAGTGATCATGCCACGCAGAGGATTTCACTGAGGTGTACAGTTAAAGCCAATGTAATGGGTCCAGATTTGTTACATCCTTATAATAATCCAAATTGCATGGAAAAACAATTTCAAGTCAAGTGTGTCATACTTCACATTATTTTCCTTATACACAGCCTCAGACCTGTTTGTTATTCCATTGTGCACTAGCCATCACATGGGAAAAGTTAAACTACAGGGAAAAACCCCCTCACTAACAGTGTAGAGGTATAACCGTGGCCCTCCCACTTGGGGGACAAACAACCACCGTGTTAACACTCAATTCCCCATCTAATTAATTTTGCTGGAACATGAGTGTTTATATCTCAGAATCCAGTTAAAAAAAAGTATTGCACCTACGTATATGTGCTGGATAATGGATGACAAGGCTGTCCCGTGTGCACAACGTTGTTTCGGTGTAACCTTCTTCAAGGGCAGCAGGTCCCAATGTCCCTTTCTAGCTCCCATTTACACCACTAATGTACTAGCATCTCCCCGCCCTCCACGCTTCCGGCCGAGCCGCGTCGCATCCGCGCACTCAAATGACGTGTCCATGATTGTCCGACGCCTCTGTCATCTGCACGTCATGCGCAGTAGACATTTTTAAGGCACCGGGTGTAGACACCCAACAGTGCGCAGGCTCGCTGCTGGGCCGACAGGGGGAGGGACCTAGTGCATGGCAGTTCTCCCATACAAACTCTAGAAGGGACTGCAATTCAATGTCACAGAATTGTTACATGTTTACAGGGAAGAATTAACTCCTCCTTATCCTCATTTGAACAGGAATTATAAGTGTCCAATTATGATCTGAAACAGTGTTAATCAGGTATCATCTAATCAACTAAAATAATCAACCACAATTTAAATGCATCTCCATTAGTGTCCCCCCATTGGATCTTAACAGTAACACTTGCTATAGGAGACACCATGTGTAGTATAATCAATAGATGGATTAATATATTCATATATACAGACTAAGGTGGGAGGCTCCTGACAGGGCGGAAGGCAGGACAGGAGCGCGGGGAGTCAGCATGTGTTCCTGCCCTGCTCAGTGTTATACATGGAGCAGGACGAGAACAAGTGCTGATGGCAGGGCGGGAGGCGGGTCAGGAGTGCGGGGCCGACAATAGTAACACCTCGCTCTGCGTCTGCGTGAAGTAGCACAGGCACAGAGCGAGGAAAGCTGACAAGGCATCAAGGAGGCGGCGAGGAGAGGGAGGAACAGAGATGCAGGGGGTGGGAATAGCCCCCAGGAAGGAGATGACTCCTGGAGCTGGTAATACCCTCCTGACATTTTGCTACACATTTTCATAACGCTGTACTTAGGGGTACAAACATCACACACACATGGGGGACTCCTTGCCTGAATGCAGCATACATGCTGCATTCAGTGCTGCCTTTAGATTGAAATTTTTTGGGGGGTGACAGGTCCACTTTAAAGGCAAACTTGCAGATGAGTACAAGAGAAAAACAGAGACTGTAAGCAGCAGTAATGAATCCAGAGCAGAAGCAGCATTAAAGACACAGGTCTTCTCTAAAAAATAAGAGCAATGTAACAGAAACACATGAATGATTTGTCTTTAAAAAGTCTTGCCACCATAAAGCAGATTGCATTGTTTGGAAAGCAAGAATGAGTCAGCTTAAAAATCAGAACAGTCATCAAAGGGGTAAAACAGCAGTAAAGGAAGATTCAGTACAGGCCCATATTCTGGTGCAAGCATCCATATGACAAAAAACAAGGATTTCTACTCTGATCTTAATGAAAGCGAGTCAGAAAAGGTAATTTTACCTAATGGTCACTATATGACTTCACAAGGAGTAGGAGATGGCTACCTCCACTGTTTAGTCTCCTCAGCAAAAAGCAGAAAGATCCCAGTAAAAGATGTTCTCTATGTCCCCTTCCTTGAAAGCAATCTTCTGTCAATAAAGAAGCTCGCACAAAAAGGGAATGTAGTTATTTTTAAAGATAACAGCTGCATCATCTCAAAGAAGGGTCACACTCTTGCAGAAGGAAAAATCCAAGATGAACTTTATCAGCTAAAATGCCAAGAATGTGTGTACATTGCTGAACAAGATCTAAATAAAAACTGTGTCCATGTATGGCTCAGATGTCTTAGCAACAGAGACCCAAAAGCAGTAAGGAAGCTAGCTCCACTTGCAAACGTCATTGAAATTAACCAGTATTCAAATGTGTAGTCAAATTAAGTGCACTAGCTATCTTAAAGGGAAAATGTCTAGAAAATCCTATCCTAAAATAAGCACCACTAGATCTTGACAGCCACTGGATTTGAAACATGCAGATGTATGTGGTCCAATGAGTGTTCAATCTCCTAGAAAAAAGAGATATTTTCTCACATTTACTAATGACTATTCCAGATACACAGTTGCCTACCTGCTTCAAGGTAAGGATGAAGTTCCACAGAAACTTGAAGAACATCTTGCTGAAGTATTTAGCAAATTTGACAGAATGCTAAAAAGCCTGTGTGCTGATAATGGAACTGAATATACAAGTGATAAGGTGCAAAACATTTTGAAAAAGAAAGGAATCGTGTTCCAGACTACCATTCCATACAACCCAGAATAAAATGGCACTGCAGAGAGAAAGAACCACACTCTCTGTGAAAGTGGAAGAAGTATGTTATTTGATGCAAATCTACCTACAAAGTATTGGGGAGACGCCATCATGACAGCTAGCTATCTTCAAAACAGACTATCAGGTCAATCCACAAATAAAATTCCATGTGAGCTAAGGAACTGCAAGAAACCTACCCTAAAGCACCTCAGTATATTTGGAAGTAAAACATTTGTGTATGTTCCCAAAGAAAAACGTTGCAATTGAGAATTACATGCAAAGAAAAGGGTCCTGGTGGGCTATAGCGAAACTCAAAAGAGACACAGAATACTGCACCTAGACACCAACAAAGTAACAATCCACAGAGATGTAGTGATTGATGAGAATTCTGTATGGCTCAAATTCCATATAGTTACACAAGTTATTCAACCGAAGAAGCAAGAACAAGAATCTCAATCACCAAATCCAGAAACTGAAACGAAAAGCAATGAAGTCTGGATAAGTTCTGAAGCCACCAAGTAAGACACAGAAGAACCAAGGCACTCTCCAATCAGGAGATCAGAAAGGCTAAACAAAGATATCACAGCTCAATGCCTTTCTTATATAGTCAGAACACTTCCTGACCAGAGCCAGTGTCATGCCAAGAGATGCAAAAACTGCCTGTCCATGATAAGCAGAAATCAATATATGCTGCTAATGATAAGATGGAGTGCCTTCACTAACTCCAGACATGGGAGCTTACTGAGCTACCACAAGGAAAAAGAGCTATTGGACGTAAGGTCAACACCAATGCAGGGGCGGAACTACACTGGTGCAGCCGGTGCAGCTGCACCAGGGCCCCGACCGGTTAGGGGGCCCCTTCAAGCCTGGAGGGGGCCCCCAGCCGACCCCCACAAGCCGCGGGAGAGCGCGGCTGTCAGCGCGGCTCTCCCAGCCGACCCCCACAAGCCGCGGGAGAGCGCGGCTCTCAGCGCGGCTCTCCCAGCCGGCGGGAGAGCGCGGCAGGACCAGGCGGGAGAGAAGCAGCGGGTAAGAGAGCACCAGCACCCCCCCCCGTCCACACCTGCACCAGGGCCCCCGGGGGTGACGGTCCGCCCCTGCACCAATGGATCCATTTTACTTGAAGTTGAAAGGAGAAGAAGATCTGCTACCCAGCAGTGAAAGTTACAGACAAGCAGCGGTTGTACTTCTGTACATAGCGACCACAACTCGTCTGGATATCACAGCCACTACCTGAATTCTATGCTGAAAGCAAGCCACGCCAAAGAGACTGGAATGCAATTAAGAGGATTCTTCAATATCTTAAAGAAATTCAAAGGCTAAATCTTAAAATATCAACTTCAGGAGATCTGACTCTCAGAGATTATGTGGATGCAGATTGGGCTGGAGATACAAGTGATTGGAAATCAACAAGTGATTACTTGTTCAAATTAGGCGAAACTTCAATTTCTTGGTCCAGCAGGAAACAAGTGTCAGTCACATTATTTTCTACACATTCAGAATATATGTCTGCTGGTCATGCCAGTCAAGAAGTAATTTGGTAAATTCACTGAAGGTTACAAGTAATTTGGTTTAAACAACTTTTGGAAGCTTTCAGCAAACCACTAGCTCAGCCAAATGCTATGTACAAGGACAACCAAGGATGTATCAAACTTGTCAGCAGTGAGAAGATTAGTGCAAAGACTAAGCACATTGATGTAAAACATCACGACTTACATGATTTAGTGGAATGTGGAATACTTGAGTTTTTTTTATTGCGAGTCTGAGCAGATAATAGCTGATGGCATGACAAAGCCATTACTAAAAAAAAAACGCCAGAAGGTCACAGGAAGAGCATGTGACTGCATTCAGATCCCTGTGTCTATGAGAGGAAGCTGCCTTCAGATGCAGAGAGAGACACACAGAAATGATATCTTGCTGATCTATTAAATGTATTATCTTGTTCCTGATTGTTGCTGAATAAATCAACTGTTGTTGTTACATACTTGGAGAGTATTGTTAATAATCTGCTGCCAACAGTTACCTCCTATCCTCTCCTTCCATGCCTGACCAGCTACATGTGGATTATCCAGGAAAGACGTTAAGGTCTTTAATTCACATTACCTTGATGTGTTTAGGTCAAGATGTCAAGTAAGATGAAGGGAAGGATGAGGATACAAGATGGAGGATAGAGATAACAGAAGAATCCTCTCCTTAGTGCTGACGCTCTTGTTGCCTAGATGTCACTGACCAGAAAGAAAGGATATGAGAAAACAAGATAGGAGGAGTTACAGGGAGATGCATGGTAGGAAATTAAAGCTATTATACATGAAAACATATTAGAACAATAGCTAATATATGGCATCAAATTACAATAAACACTGTACACTATAGTATCTATATATAATGAATGAATGAATGAATGAATAAACATATCACATTAGATATATGTCCCTGAAATGGCTGAAAGTAGGGATGAGCAAGTGCCAAAAAATTCGTAATCACTATACTTGTAACAAGTACTTTGTAATAATTGTGTATTCGTTCTGAACAGCAAGTACAATGCAAGTAAATTGGGACTGTGAATAATTTTCTATTGAACCTAAGGTTTGGGGGGGCTGAAGAAAAGGCTGAAATGGATGGGACAGTGATGAAACAGAATGGGAAGAGCCTAGAGAATATGCCTTCATGCATTTCTAACTCGCATATGCTTTCTTGGAATAGGTTTGTCACAGTATTATGCCACTTTTACAGATGCACAAGAACACCTACCAAACCTAACCTAAATTGAATTTAACAGAACACAAAGGTTAAAAAACATTTTTTTCTGCATAATCACTTGTATATAAGGCTAAATAAACCAGAGAAACAAAATATGTCCCTTTTTGTTTGTTCATACGTACTGTTGTGCCTATTTTTAGCCTTTTACAATTGGGAGGGCCCTGACTTATACATTTTGTGGGTCCCTCTGTCATATATCATTTTTAGTTAGCTATTCCCCAGCACTTTACAAGACCAGCTATAATGATGCCAGTAGGTATGTTGATCTTTGACCTGTGGGGCCTCAGGTGGCCCTATAAAATGTGTTTTGGAGGGACTGCTCTTACTTAGACATTTGGGCGGGCGGTCCCCCAATGAGACTCAGATAGTTGAATGCATATTTCATAGCAGTTTACAATGTGCTCATTAAAGCGTTAGGCTTCACCCTCTTCCTTCTCCACCTCCATGTGATTTTGCTGTCGTAAATTCAAGTTTTTAGAGGGTCTGCAGGTGTCAGTAAATCTGAGTTTAGTGAGAGCCCTCACGTGGCCCTATAACATACGTTTGGAATGACCCTCGTTTAGAAATTTTGGAGGTCCCTTTTGTGTATATTTGAGAGTGCCCTCACTTATTCATATTGCAGGGCCTTCAGACTACGGAGAAGAAGGGCAAGCGACATGAAGTACTGGTTGATGGCAGTGACTGTGGCTTGCAATCCTCTTGTTTAGCTGTACTCTGTCAACAGAAAAATTAAAGCTGCACTAGTCAACTAGATGACGAGCTCAAATATATTTCTTGCGCAAGTAAATGGACAAAGGTTATATGGTGCTCCCCTCCAGGATGGGTTGGAGAAGCTTCTTCAAATGGCTCAGAGATTTTGATTGGCAATATTGCCCAGATTATATAGGAAGAGAAGATTTCTTAATACTCTACTACTTGGTCTAGTGCAGAATGTGCATCGTATTTTCAAAAATTGCTCCTGGGGGCTGTGTCAAACTTAGGAACACACCATGACAAGGGCCTCCCTTGACAAACATTAACTACGATGGAGCACTATAGTAGTTGTGGCCCTCAATTCAAGTTTTCAGAGGGCCAATAGTTAGTCATCAACAGTCAGTGTAAATTTCTGACTGTAGATTTCTATTATGTATCCCCTATCTCAGTCACAAAATGGCACAATGCAGGCATGTTTTTTTTTTTCCAGATAGGGTGACAGAGTAGATTACTATTGAATATGTATCCCCTATCTCAGTCACAATGTGGGACAACCTGTAACAAGGGCCTAAAATGAAAAATATTAGTTTGGTAGGACTACTGTACAGTCCAGATTTGTCCACTGCACAATGTGCATAGGGTTTGGAAAAATGAGCCCCATGGGCTGTGTCATTGACTACTGTAGGAATTGGTGCCCTCAATTCAAGTTTTCAGAGGGCCATCAGTCAGGCATCAAAATTTAGTGTAAATATATATTGAATAAGTATCCCCTTTCTCAATCACAATGTGACACAACCAGGGCTGCCACTAGGAATTTCGGGGCCCCTCACTGCCAAAATTTTGGGGCCCCCCTGAGACTCCGCCCAGGCTCCACCCCATGAGACTCCGCCCAGCCTCCACCCCCTGAGACTCCGCCCAGCTTCCACCCATGCTCCGCCTCCACCCATGCTCCGCCTCCACCTAAACATACGTTATATATATAGTGAAAAATTCGAACAGCACCAAAAATGACCTCAATTTATGTGAAATGCTTTCCCAACCAGCAATCCAGATGGTTCCTTACAACAGAGTAAGGCTACTTTCACATTTGCGTTCCCCTCCGCAGCGTTCTGCGGAGGGGAGCCGCAATGTGAGCGCAGCACCGCAAGCCCCTATCTTTATAATGGGAGCGCACGGTGCTGCGCTTGACTGCGTATGACTGTGCGCACCCATTCACTCCCATATGTGATCTGTGCGCAGGCGGATGCCTGATCACATATGGGGATGAATGGGTGCGCACAGTCATGCGCAGTCAAGCGCAGCACCGTGCGCTCCCATTATAAAGATAGGGACTTGCGGTGCTGCACTCACATTGCGGCTCCCCTCCACAGAATGCTGCGGAGGGGAACGCAAATGTGAAAGCATCCTAAAGAAAGGAAAAACAGAACAAAAAAATAGAAAAAAGTGGACTGTATTACCCAATGCATGGCCACTTCATTGGGCTATAAGGTCCACTCTTTTCTATTTTTTTGTGCTGCTTTTCCTTTTTTTACTCTCTCTCTCATATATATATATATTATACACACATACTTGAGAGAGCTGTGGGCTGATTCACTGACCTCTCATCTTCATCGTGCGCTCTGTCCTTGGCTCGGCCTCAGCGCTGACAGCTTCAGGCGGTTCCTCCTGCTCTGGAGCCTCGGTGATCTTGCTTTCTGATCTTCAGGATGAGTGGCAGCGTCCTGTGGAGCGGGGTCAGATCCTGTCACCTCATCAGATTCTCCAAGCACTACAAGGGAGGGTAACAGACTGTGATGTCATCATCAGGGGAGGGACCTGGACCACCCCCACACAAACATCTGCCATGCCCCTGAGCTGACAACACAAAGTCCTAGATCAGAGGTAAACAGAGAAATCTGGAGGACAGGAGGGAGACGGAGGAGAAAGAACAAAGGGAGACAGAGGAGAAGAGGGCAGAGGGAGACGGAGGAGAAGAGGGCAGAGGGAGATGGAGGAGAAGAGGGCAGAGGGAGACGGAGGAGAAGAGGGCAGAGGGAGACGGAGGAGAAGAGGGCAGAGGAGACGGAGGAGAAGAGGGCAGAGGGAGACGGAGAGGAAAGAGGACAGGAGGGGGACGGAGAGGAAAGAGGACAGGAGGGGGACGGAGAGGAAAGAGGACAGGAGGGGGACGGAGAGGAAAGAGGACAGGAGGGGGGACGGAGAGGAAAGAGGACAGGAGGGGGACGGAGAGGAAAGAGGACAGGAGGGGGACGGAGAGGAAAGAGGACAGGAGGGGGACGGAGAGGAAAGAGGACAGGAGGGGGACGGAGAGGAAAGACGACAGGAGGGGGACAGAGAGGAAAGACAACAGGAGGGGGACGGAGAGGAAAGACGACTGCTGGAGGGCCTGGCTCCCTGTGTGCTGGGGGGCCCAGCTCCCTTTGTGCTGGGGTGCCCCCTTCTCTCCCCTCTCCTAACCTGTGTGCAGCTGTGTGGCATAAGCGATCATGCCGAGCGCTGCCCTCCACCTTACCCTCTGGGGCCCCTGAGCGCTGCCCTCACACACCTCAGCCTCGGGGGTCAGGGGCCCCTGAGAGTGGCCCCCACACCTCAGCCTCGGGGCTCAGGGGCCCCTGAGAGCTGCCTACTCCCACATGTCATCCTAGGGGGCCCCTGAGAGCTGCCTGCACACTTCAGCCTCAGGGGCCCCTGAGCCCCGAGGCTGAGGTGTGGGGGCAGCTCTCAGGGGCCCCTGAGGCTGAAGTGTGGGGGCAGCTCTTAGGGGGGCCCCCTAGGATGACATGTTGGGGTAGGCAGCTCTCAGGGGACCCTGAGGCTGAAGTGTGGGGCCCCTGAGAGCTGCCCCCACACTTCAGCCTCAGGGGCCCCTGAGAGCTGCCCCCACACCTCAGCCTCAGAGGCCCCTGAGAGTGGCCCCCACACCTCTGCCTGCCCCCACACCATCCTCGGGGCCCCCTTAGCGCTGCCTCCCCCTCTCCATTGTCACTTTACCGGCGGCACCGCACCGCACTGCAGTCACTGATCTCCGCCTCCTCCTGTCATGTGTAGTGTGACGCTGCAGGCCTGCAGCCGGCGCCGCGGTCTATTTCCTGTGTGGGCGGCGCCGGATGCAGCGTCACACTACAGATGACAGGAGGAGGCGGAGATCAGTGACTGCAGTGCGGTGCCGCCTGTAAAGTGACAATGGAGAGGGGGGGAGGCAGCGCTAAGGGGGCCCCGAGGATGGTGTGGGGCCAGCGGTCAGGGGCCCCCCCAAGTATACAGCGCCCGGGCCCCTGAAGAGAGGGAGGCCCGTAGAAGATGTGAGGGGGCGGGGCCTGAATATTGTAGCCCGCCCCCTCACCTCTCGTCCGGGCCCCCCTCTCCTTCCATCACGGCCGGGCCCCTCACAACTGTCAGGGTTGTGAGGCCCTGATGGCGGCCCTGGACACAACTCATGCATGTTTTTTTGCCAGATAGTAACTGACGGTAGATTTCTATTGAGTATGTATCACCTATTTCAGTCACAATGTGGCACAAAACAGGCATGTTTTTTGCCAGATAGGGTGGCTGACAGTAGAGTTCTATTAAATATGTATTGCCTATCTCAGTCACATTGTGGGACACCCTATGACAAGGACCTCCAATGACAAATATTAGTTTGGTAGGACTACTGTACAGTCCAGATTTGTCCACTGCACACGGCTCCCATCGCCTCACAGGTCGCCGGCACCCGTTTACATGGGGCGATGTGTGGACATCGCCCCATGATGGTCGCCTCTGAAACCAGGCAACCGCCCAGCACCACCAACATCGCCATTTTACATGAGGCGACGTAGAGGCAATGTCGCCACCGATAGGTGATGTGGGGGCGTGGCCTATGTAATGGGCGGCTATGTCGCCCCATGTGATGGGGGCTTAAGGGGTATACCATGCAAAAAAAGAAGAAAAGGGGGGCGCAATGTGAAGGTCTATTTAGGGTAGTGGGTTTTAGTGGGCTTTTAAATCTTCCACCCTCACCTGGGGGTGTTGTGCGACCTCGCACAACAGCAGTGTAATGCTCCGGCGTCCTCCTCCCTTGTCGGCTTTCACCAGCTGCTGCTAGGCTGGCTCCTCTGGCGGGGAACGCCACGTGACAAAGCACACGTCACCAGGGCTCCTGCACTGCTTCTCTAGTTTCCCAGCAACCGCAAGTGCTCTTGACACGATTTGTTTTGCCTTCCTCCACTCCTCGCTCCCCCTGCTGCTCCTGCTGTTTTTCCCTCCAGGGGAAACCAAGAGATAATAGAAAATAAACAGTCTGTTTAGGAGCGCTGGGAAAGAAAGATCTTTCTTTCCCAGCGCTCCTAAACAGACTGTTTATTTTCTATTATCTATAATGGTACCTTTACAGGTAGGCACCGCACATGCACGCGCGTGTTTACAACGGTTGCTAATGGTACCTGATGCCACAAAAACACGCCGCCACAGGGTGCTCCACAGAAGGTATTTTCGTTCCCCGGAAGTGCCGACGGGTACCGCAGGTTACCTTCTGTGGAGCACCTTACCTGATTTACACGCCGCTACCACAAGGTAATATGGGCGTACATATCGTGCGCCGCAAGGACATAGGCGTGCCAGAGTTGTGTATTACGTGACGCTCGTACGGTGATTGGACAATGCAATAGCATCATGATTGGCCAGCCAACGCAGGAAGGCTGGCTAATACATGATGCTATTGCAAATGTGTAGTGTGACTGGTCAGCTTGTTAAATATGCTGCCCTATGCAGGGACAACCAATCGTAACGCAGGAGCTTCCACCAATGTTTGCTGATGGGGCGTGGTATACATGCCGCCGTGGCACGCCCCAGGGATTACGGTAGGCCACGCAAATACCTTCCTGTGCCCCGATTACACTCCGCCACCATAGGGTTTATGCCTGCTTGTTTTTGAGCACGGCTGAAACACAGGTATCCAAAGAGACAGGAAGGTAGTTCCTGAATTACACGCCACCACTTCGCGGTGTTTACAAGGTATCAGGTACAATTGTCTCCGATACCTGCTGGTTTCTACCTTTCGGTGGCGGCGTGTAAAGGTACCATAAGGGGTATACCATGTAACCAAAAAATGGGAGGAAAGAGTTGTCATGCAGAAATTGATCCTTTGTCATTCAGAGATATTTGAACCAAATGTTTTCGACCCTTTATGGGCCTTCCTTAGAGTTAGGTTCTAAACAGGGACAATACAAACATGGAGTCATATATTGTGTTTAACAGCAAAAAATAACATATGTGGAACAAACATATGTAAGCTATGGGATAACATTGCATAAACAATTCATCAGAACCCGTACAAACAAGGAAAAATTAACCATAGAGGTAGAAAAATATACAGCAATTAATTGTATTTCCATACTTGAACAGTGTTCTGCCCATTCACGAGCAGAAAAATAAACATTCATAAAGTCATACTACCGTAGTTACAACCCGTAAAGGTCATTAGCTGCCTGTTTTACGTTGTTTAGATGTTAAACATGCTCTAGCAGAGCTCTTATAGTTACAAAAATCTATCCTCTTTAAGAGGTAATATGTGCCAAGGGACCGCCCCCTCCTTCCTTCGGGAGAAAGAGATCCTCGTAGTCAGTTTCCTGGACTTTCAGTGAAAGGATAAGACTAGGGATGAGCGAGTATACTCGTTACTATTCGCTACTTGCAGAATAGTACAGGTATTCGGGATACTCGGTACTTGCAAGTTTTACTTCTATTACTCGCGAGTCCAATGTAAGTCAATGGGATACGTGAGTAATTGTTTGCTGGACCCAAAAAAGCAGTCTGGGGGACTGAGGAAAAGGCTGAAACGTGTGCATGATTGTTTAAAAGCCGGCGGTAAAAAGCTGCTGACTTTTAAACAATCACTCAGCTGACGCACGCTCCCCCGCTGCCTCCCTGTCCGTTCCTCTTCCCACAACTCCTGCCTGCTCCCATTCCTAGAAGTGAGCCACAGACTATTTCAAATTAACAGCTGATACATCAGCTGTTCGGTTAAAACAGCCAGCGAGAAAGCCGGCGGTGAAATCTTGTCGAGGGGTTAATAAAGATGCAGTCCCTAAATGTGTTTGTGTTTTGCTTTATTTTTAAATTAACTATTAAAAAATATTGACGTGGGCTTCGCCATATTTTTGTATGCCAGCCAGGTACAGCAGAAAGATGATGGGAGTATAGGTGTATCACGGTCCGCGCTGCTCCAGGGCTTAAAAAACTCACCAAAGAGTCAGTCAGATTTCCATCTTTTATTCTCCTTCTCCTACGCGCTTCGACGCCTAGCCTGGCACCTTCATCAGGGATATACATGAAGGTGCCAGGCTAGGCGCCGAAACGCGTAGGAGAAGGAGAATAAAGGATGGAAATCTGACTGACTCTTTGGTGAGTTTTTTAAGCCCTGGAGCAGCGCGGACCGTGATACACCTATACTCCCATCATCTTTCTGGATTATAACCACTGTTCAGTGGTCGGTGGAGGTCCTGCAGCAGCTTGGAATAATATTTCCTAAACGCCTTCAAACCAGTTGTGGGGATCACAACTGCATCAGGTGAGCGGCTTCTCAGCACCACCCCATTACGATTAGTGTCAATAGTGATAGGGCACTATTGCGCCTCTTGTCCCCCACCCTTTTATATTTTACAGCCAGGTACAGCAGGCAGCTATGGGCTGCCCCCAACCCTCAATTGCCTAGTTGTACCCGGCTGGGAACCATAAATATAGGGAAGCCCTTTTTTTTTATTTCATGAATTTCATGAAATAATTTAAAAAAGAAAACTACATGGGGCTTCACCCTATTTTTGTATCCAGCCAGGTACAACTAGGCAGCTGGGGGCTGGAATCCGCAGCGCAGGGTGGCCCAAGCTTTCTGGCCCCCCTCTCCGCTGTGAATTGCAGTCCGCAGCCAACCCAGAAAATGGCGCATTCATAGAAGCGCCATTTTCTGGTGCTGTATCCAGCTCCACCAGGGCTCTGGTGCCGGGTGGCTCACTAGGTAATAATGGGGTTAGGACCAGCTTTTTATTATCAGCTGGTCCTAAGCCCGAAATTCATGGGGTCACGCCAATATTAGACATGACCACTATGAATTTATAGTAAACGGTAAAATAAAACACAACACAAAGAAAAAAATATCTTATTAGAAATAAAACAGAAGACGTTTAGAGACTCCATCTTTATTACCCAAAAAACCTTTCGATCTAGTCCACAGGCAGACGAGCATCTCTTCAGCTCTGCTACATCTATGCAAGGAGACAGACAGGTCTGCTCGCACAGACGAGCAGGCACAGACTCATCTGACAGCTGTCAGAGAGTTTTACCCGAGTGCACAGTTGAGGCCAGTCAGCTGTGTCCGCGGGTAACCTCCACTGACGTCACCGCTCTCACTTCCGATAAGTGCTGACTTTTCGGCAGTGAAAGCGGTGACATCAGCTGTGTCCCGGGGTAATCTCCACTGATGTCACCGCTCTCCCTGCCGATAAGCACTGACCTTTATAATCAGATAAATAAAAAACACAACACAGAGAATTTTTTTTATTAGAAATAAAACTCAACACAATTAGTGATTCCATCTTTATTAAAGAAAAGAACCCTACCCCCTCTGACATAGTCCAGGATCGAGGGTCCCACGACGTCCAATCCGGATCCAATATCATTTGATCGGTTTGCCAAATGGCAATCCGATCAGATGGTCAGCTAATCGTTTGAAATAGCCACCGGGAAAGCCAGCGGTGACAAGACTCTGGTCATTGCCGGCTTTTTCAAACGATCAGCTGATGCTGATCAGCTGATCATTTGAAATAGGTGGCAGGAAAGACGGCGGTGACAAGACTTCACCACCGGCTTTCCCGCTGGCTATTTCAAACGATCAGCATCAGGCTGATCATCGTGTGAAAATAGCTAGCGGGAAAGCCAGCGGTAAAGTCTTGTTACTAATGATGCCGTTACACGCTAGGATATTGTTAACGATATCCTTAGAATGATCACGTGACAGTGATCATTCCGACATCGTTAGTGCGTTGTCACACACAAGGATATGGCTAACGATATCCCATTCAGCAACGCACCAGTTAAATAGGATAGCAAGGACTGGACAATCTTCTAAAGCGGCAGGAATAGATTTTTTAAAGACATCGTTCAAAAAGGTGTCACACTGAACGATGTGGCTTCCTCAAGCAGCGTTAATTGGACGACCAACGATAGATTTGAGGTCAGGATCCCATTTTTTGGATGAACGTTCCAACGATTTTTCCATCCTACATCGTTCGTTTACATGGAAGGACGCACAAACGATATCATTAGAACGTTCACAAATCCGTGACGTTTCAACGATAAAAATACAAATGAGGTTGGAATTAGAGATAAAAGAAAAACATCATCACTTTGTGTAAATATCAGCTGTATACCGTATATACTCGTGTATAAGCCGACCCGTGTATAAGCCGACCCCCCTACTTTTGCCCCCAAAATCAGGGAAAACCTATTGACTCGTGTATAAGCCGAGGGTGGACCCCAGCACAGGTATACAGCCCCCAGCAGTGTGGTATACAGGCCCCCGCAGTGGTGTACAGGCCTCCCCAGTGGTAGTATACAGCCCCCAGAAGTGTGGTATACAGCAGCCTCCCCAGTGGTACATACAGGCCCCAGCAGTGTTACAGCAGCCTCCCCAGTGGTATATACAGCAGCAGCCCCAGTGGTAGTATACAGCAGCCCCAGGGATATATACAGCAGCCCCAGTGGTAGTATACAGCAGCCCCAGAGATATATACAGCAGCCCCAGTGGTAGTATACAGCAGCCCCAGAGGTATATACAGCAGCCGCAGTGGTAGTATACAGAAGCCCCAGAGGTAGTATACAGCAGCCCCAGTAGTAGTATACAGCAGCCTCAGTGGTATATACAGCAGCAGCCCCAGTAGTAGTATACAGAAGCCCCAGTGGTAGTATACAGCAGCCCCAGTAGTAGTATACAGCAGCCCCAGGGGTATATACAGCAGCAACCCCAGGGGGTATATACAGCAGCAGCCCCAGGGGGTATATACAGCAGCAGCCTCAGGGGGTATATACAGCAGCAGCCACAGGGGGTATATACAGCAGCAGCCCCAGGGGGTATATACAGCAGCAGCCCCAGGGGGTATATACAGCAGCAGCCACCGAAGATATACAGACCCCCCCCCATAAGTAGTATACAGGGGCCCCAGCTGTATACAGCAGCCCCAGCTGTATACAGCCCCCCCCCGTGGTATCCAGGGCCCCCCTTGCTACACACCTGTAAAGGAAGTTGTCAGTATACTTATCGCTGCCGCCGCCGCTCCGCTGCTCGGTCACCGCGCTGCTCCGGGTCTTCATGCTTCCTGTTCCTTCTCCAGCGCTCGAACAATGACGTCAATTCCTGAACGCCGGAGAAGGAACAGGAAGCATGAAGACCCGGAGCAGCGCGGTGACCGAGCAGCGGAGCGGCGGCGGCAGCGATAAGTATACTGACATCTTCCTTTACAGGTGTGCAGCAAAGGGGGCCCTGGGGGGGGCTGTATACAGCTGGGGCTGCTGTATACAGCTGGGGCTACCGTATATACTCGTGTATAAGCCGAGGGGGGACTTTTCAGCACATTTTTTGTGCTGAAAAACTCGGCTTATACACGAGTATATACGGTAATTGTATTTATATGATTACCCCCTGCATTTTTGTTTTTTCATTTGTTACAAATCTGTGATAAAAATGTCAAGAAAAAGTTTTTTTTCCTGGTTTAACAAAGCCATCTAGAATAGATAAGCAAGATAAGAGCATCCTATATACTTTGATATATACGTAGAATGGGAGTGAAACCCCAGTTTACTTGTTTACTTGTTCTAGCCTCAGCTGGGTTATTTAAGGTAAAGGATTTTATTTCCTCATATATATTTATATTTTTGAAGTTTTTTTGTTATGTCCATTCAATACCATTACGCTGTTTTTCTGTGAATTATAGAGCAAACGTTATTTGATGAATCGATTTTAATAACAGGACCAAGTTTTTTTGTACTATCCACGTCAGTGGTATCCTCCCATCTGATGTCACAGATGACGTTGTTGAGAGAAAAAAAAAATTTTGTGTGAGTAACATCCGCCCTTGAGATATATAAGCTGATGCTGTATGCCATTATGTAATATACCCTGAGGAAGGTGCAAGGTGTGCACCGAAACGTGTTGGTGGAGTGTGGAGGAATAAAGGAGGTGATGAATGAAGTAATGTCTTCCCAGTTCATCTTTTGAAGCAGCAGCGCGAACCATGAGACACCATTCCTTTTCAGTGATCTGTCACCTCGGCTTCCAGGGCCTGCCTCTCCATTGCCCTACGGGCCAGCTCCTGGGCCACGTCCGTACTCCACTTGCAGATGACCCACTCCACAGTCTCGGTTATGTTGGTGCAGAGCTCTTGGAAGACAGTTTCCCAAAAGGCTGCATCTCCCTCGTTAGTGAGGAGGGAGACCGCCCTTGGGTCCCCGCGTGCAGCTCTGGCCTCTTCCTCCACCTCTCTCATCAGATAAGACAGCCGGATTGACGCCATTGCTACGGGTACCACGAGTGCTTCTCTGTTGGTCTGAGTTCTGGCTGCACCCTTCCTGCTCTTTAAGGGCGTAGCTTCTTGACCCTCTTGCTGTGGCCCGCCCCCTTGTTGATTGATGGCTATTGGGGCGGGCAAACAGTATCGCGCCTCTGGTTGGGCCCTCCCATGATAAGGGGCTGAGGCACACCCCTGGGCCAGCATATTGTGCTTTTACATGGTTAAGCCACCATTTTGGGGTTCCCGGTAAAATGGCGGTAAACAGTTTTTTTTTGCCGATTTCGAGAGTTTATAAGGTGCACCGTACCCGGTTACTCCAGGCACGGGATACTATTCGTGACACGCCAGAAAGCAGATGCACCCAAGGGCCTATGGGGACTCTGTACCCAGGCGTGGAGTTGCAGGGATGTCACCAGTGGACCGCCCAGACCCATGGCCCTGGTGGTCAGCTTAAATATTGGGGGAGGTTGTTGTAAGGGAATAAAGAAGAAAGTTTGTCGTGACACCACCTGCAGATTCTGGTGAGGTTCACCAGTGCCGCTTCAGACCTCCAGAGACTATTGCATTGTTGAGTCCCCGGGGCAGGTCAGCACTTGTGGTGGTGGTGCTTGGTATAGTCTGTGGAGCAGTGCAGTCGTCTAGGATGAAAGGAGACAGTGAGACCTTATGACTCTGTACGGGTACTTTACTGGAACCAGTTCAGATGGCATTTCAGGTTACAGCTTATACAGTCTTTAGATGGGTAGCTGGCCAGGTAGTCACAGAAGAGGGTAAAGTCTCTTTGAGGTTCCCGTAGTATACCTTCTCTTGTCAATCCCACGTCCTACTGTTCTGTCCTGCGCCTCTTCACTTTCCTCGCGCTGCCCTGCACAGCCCGCTTGTCTACCAGGTTCCTTCTAGTTGACTGCATGCCCTGAACAGGGATGTCGGGGTTGCTGAACAAACCCACGACGGCAGAGGTCAATGGCTCATGGGGTGAACTCCCCTGTACCGTTCCTCGGAGCCTGCACTCCGTTGGTGGACTAGGATTTCCCCGGACTATGGATGGTCCAGTATGGGGTTTCCTCTTTCTTTTCCTGGGCTGCCTTTTCTCTCAGGCCCCCTCCCTGGGAGACCCTTCTCTCTCTCGGGCTCCCACCTTGCTTTGCTCCTCAGTTCAGACTACATCCAACTGTTTGTCTTCCCTCCTCACCTAACTCCGCCCTCTGGGACTGGGTCTATGTCCTAGGATTTAACCCCATCATCCCTGGCTAGTGTGTGTGAGTGCTAGGATGGGAACCTCATGTTGACTTTATACTCCCCTGTGACAGGAATACTGCACACTCTATTGTGAGTGCAGTACTACTGTGGCGCACTGACCAGTGGGGCACCAAATTCCCCCTTGGTGAAATACACTTGTCCCCAAGTGTCTCTACCCCGACCTGTTACAGAGCCTTTTATATTTTTAAGAAACAATAACAGGGAACGTTTCTATTTTCAAACAATATGCATCATGTTTCTTCCATTTATGGGAGGCACTTTTCTTATCACGTTGCAAACTTAACATCGACCCAACGGGGCCGGTACACACATTGCAGACCCAGCAGGCCCGTATTTGGAGTTCCTGCCGCCCTAGGCACTGTCAGCGGTGCCGCCCCCCCCCCTCGCACCACACACCCCATCGTGCCACGCCCCCCCATCATGCCACGCCCCTCATCGTGCCACGCCCCCCATCGTGCCACGCCCCCCTGCAGACAGACTGCCTTGAAATAAATACAAAGAATAATAAAATCTTTTAATGATTTTAATTCGTTTATGTGCAAAAGGCAACAATAAGGTGATAATAAAGACTGCCCATTCCAGTCTACGGACAAAGACTGCAGCACTGATAATCATAGGAATATGTAAGTTATTAAATCATCTTTTGGATGGTTAGGGATGAGATAGCAAGGTGCAGAGTAGTGATAGCTTTCTGAGAGGCTAAAAGGAGTTGTGAGGTTCCCATTATGGATGGAGTAGTGGATGGTTGCTAGATGACCACCACCATGTCCCAACAAGGCTGTGACATCAGCAAGGAGGTGGCAGTAATGTTTTGGGTCGTAATCATGTGGAGAGAGCTAGTTTGCCCCTATAGGGTCCATGAAGAAGTGAAAAGGACCACGGCAAAGTATATATACTTTTAGACTGACCACTTTTTTCTTCGTACTAAATCATCCCCATACATGACAATGCACCATCTCTTGGTACAGAGCATAGCCCTGAGTAATTGGCTGCTATGGGCATAAAAGTAGAGAAAACCATGGCGTAGCTACCAGTCTCCCCTGATCTCAACCCTATTGAGAAACTTGGAAGTACCTTTAAGCAAAAAAAATTTAAGATGCTGTAAGACATTAACCGTCACACCAGCAGCTCTGGGAGTCAATTCTGACATCCTGCAAACAAATACAATCTTAAAACATCCAAAACCTGACAAGTGCAATAAATGCAATATTTGTGAAGGTGATATCAAAGAAAGGCGATATACAATATGAGACATACTGGTAGGATGTTTACATTGTGAGCCCCAATGGGGACAGTGTTGATGATGTATGTAAAGTGCTGTGGAGTTCATAGTGTAATATAAATGTATAAGAATATTTCTTCATATGTCGTCACAATACCGGGATCTGAGGATCTTCTATTTCGAGGTCAGGGGCTCTCTGATGCCATGTCGCTGCCTGTCTCGCTGTCTTCCTCTTTTCACACTGCAGTGTGGTGGACAAGAGAGCATTAACTGGTTAATAACAAGAAGTATGGAGTGTGTACTAACTGAGCCTTACACCCTCCCCATACCATGTCCGGCAGACATTGTAGGATTACTATATGGATTTTATTAATAGGGTACGGTCACACTGGCGTGAAACTCGGATGACTGCAATGTGTCATTGTCTCACATTGCAGTCAGACCAATGTTAATCAATGTCTGAAACACATTGGCGAGTGTCACACGCTTTTTTCTCATCCAGATTCTGGATGGGAAAAAAGTCACAAGATGCTGCAAGAGTCTGCGATTCACGTGCGAGACTCGCCAATGCAAGTCTATGGGTCTGACAAAATTTTGGACCGCACACGCACCATCCGAGACCCAGAGGCATTTGTTTTTTTCACAGATACATTATCATTCTGCAGCTGAAAGCACTGTAAAATGCTCCTGTAAATGATTCTACAGTAATAGCTGCTGAGAAACAAAACAGATTGCACAAGGATGTTGTGAACCAGACAGCCCCGGGTCTGATTCCAGATTGACCCGGATGGCAGCTATCTGCCATCTGGTTTCCCTGTGTCCGGGAGGTTGCAGGGTTTTCTCCCGGACACAAAAACGTTGCAAGCAACGTTTCTGTGCCCATGTGAAAAATGCTGAGAACCTCGGATCCTCCCGGATTGTCCCAGTCCGATGCGATCCGATGCCCCCTCACATAGGGGTCTATGGCACTGGATCGCACCAGAGCCGACAAAATCTGGCACCCGGGAGCCGGACGGCCGGTGCTAAAGCTCAGCACTATGGGATCTCCCCTGCTAACAGTTCCGGACCGCGGACAGCTCCCAGTGAGCCGCGAACCTGAATTATCAGCAGCTGCGTGAAGAAGAATCCAGCTACACACCGGACAAGAGGGCATGTTTGGCCCTCCCGTTCTCTTTGATGATCCGATCCGGGGCTGTCTGCTGTGGACCGGATCACACTAGGTCTGTGTGGGCTGCTCCCATCCCTCTTCCCCCTAGCTATGCAATGCTGCAGTGCCTGCAGGCTGCTGCCGCCCAGGTCTGTGTGGGCCACTCACTCCCATCCTCCCCATATGTATGCAATGCAGTGCCTGCTGCAGCCAAGGTCTGTGTGTGGGCCGCTGTCATCCCGATCCCCCTACCCCCATATCATATGGGGGGGGGGGGTGATAGTGGCCCACACAGACTTGGGCTGCAGCAGCCTGCAGGCACTGCAGCAGTGCATAGATAGGGGGGACGGGAGCGGCCCACACATAACTGGGGTTGGCGACGCTGCAGAATTGCATAGATACATAATGTGGGGGATGGCAGCGGCCCACACATTACTTGGGCCCCCAGCCCCAGTTATGTGTGTGCCGCTCCCATCCGCCACATATGTATCTATGCAATGCTGCAGCGCTCCCAGCCTGGGGGTGCAGCAGCATTGCATTTGCATACATACATAATGCGGGGGATGGGAGCGGCCCACACATAACTGGGGCTGGGGACGCTGCAGCATTGCATAGATACATAATGTGGGGGATGGCAGCAGCCCACACATTGGGGCTGGGGGCCCAAGTAATGTGTGGGCCGCTCCCATCCGCCACATATGTATCTATGCAATGCTGCAGCGCTCCCAGCCTGGGGGTGCAGCAGCATTGCATTTGCATACATACATAATGCGGGGGATGGGAGCGGCCCACACATAACTGGGGCTGGGGACGCTGCAGCATTGCATAGATACATATGTGGGGGATGGCAGTGAGCGGCCCACACATTACTTGGGCCCCCAGCCCCAGTTATGTGTGGGCCGCTCCCATCCGCCACATATGTATCTATGCAATGCTGCAGCGCTCCCAGCCTGGGGGTGCAGCAGCATTGCATTTGCATACATACATAATGCGGGGGATGGGAGCGGCCCACACATAACTGGGGTTGGCGACGCTGCAGCATTGCATAGATACATAATGTGGGGGATGGGAGCGGGCCACACATAACTTGGGCCCCCAGGCCCAGTTATGTGTGGGCCGCTCCCATCCCCCACCCCACATATGTATCTATGCAATTCTGCAGCGCTCCCAGCCTGGGGGTGCTGCAGCATTGCATACATACATAATGTGAGGGATGGGAGCGGCCCACACATAACTTGGGTCCCCAGGCCCAGTTATGTGTGGGCCGCTCCCATCCCCCACCCCACATATGTATCTATGCAATGCTGCAATGCTGCAGCGCTCCCAGCCTGGGGTGCTGCAGCATTGCATACATACATAATGTGGGGGATGGGTGCGGGCCACACATAACTTGGGCCCCCAGGCTCAGTTATGTGTGGGCCGCTCCCATCCCCCACCCCACATATGTATCTATGAAATGCTGCAATGCTGCAGCGCTCCCAGCCTGGGGGTGCTGCAGCATTGCATACATACATAATGTGGGGGATGGGAGCGGCCCACACATAACTTGGGTCCCCAGGCCCAGTTATGTGTGGGCCGCTCCCATCCCCCACCCACATATGTATCTATGCAATGCTGCAGCGCTCCCAGCCTGGGGGTGCTGCATCATTGCATACATACATAATGTGGGGGATGGAAGCGGCCCACACATAACTGGGGCTGGAGATGCTGGCAGCTGCAGCATTGCATAGATAACTGGCCCCCAGCCGCTCCCACCCCCCACAAGCCACATTATATTTTTCTATACAACATGGAATGCCCAGGGCTGGCCCATGCTGCACTTCATCATTAACATACGGCCGGCGGGCAGCGGCGCCGCTGACTCACACTTGAGGCTGAGCCCAGCCGCTGTCTGCCTGGCTGTCGGCGCGGGAACCGGGAATGTGCTGCCGCCTGCCCGGGCCTCTGCGGATTTCCTCCTGGGTCCTGCTCTGCGCCCTCTCCGCCCTCCTCCGATGCACGGCGGTGACTGCTGACACTCACACCGTCGTCCCGGCGCGGCGGCGCCGTCTGCGGCGATGTGCTGCCACGGGCGGCCAGTCTGCGACCTCTGCAAACCAGTGCCGCCTCTGCCCGGTCCTCCGCGGGAACACAGTATACAGAACACTATCTACTCCGCGGCGGGCCGGCCCCCTCCAGTCCTGCTCTCTTCCGGCTATGTGAGGTGGCCGGCCTGATGACGCGTCACGACGGGGGAGCGGGAAGGGGGGGGGGGGGGGGTTATTAGGGGGCGGGGCTTAAAACCCGGCCGACACGGGGCGGCAAAAAAAAAATAAAAATAAATTAAAAAAAGAAAACACGCAGAGGCTCCGCCCCCCCTATGAATGGCGCCGCCCTAGGCACGTGCCTACGGGTGCCTAATGGCAAATACGGCCCTGAGACCCAGCGGTAATTGTCCGTCACCAAGCAAGTGTCCTTTGTCACCGCTGGGCTGCTTCAAATCACATGAGAGTCTCTGGCTTAACTGTTTCAGTCCAAGCTCCTACTGTGGCGCACTGACCAGTGGGGCGCCACACTTGCAGAGAAAAAGTATAATTGAAAGATTGACACCTGTTTTGAGTTTTGGAGACACTCCTGTCTTTGGCACACAAACCTGATGGATCCTGATCAGGAAAAAAACTGCAGTGTGAAAGCAGCCCTAGAGATGGTGAGTGCAAGGGTGGGGGTGAGGTCAATATTCAGGAACAGCAGAAGTGCCATAGTACATCTGACTGGCGTAGTGGTGTGATCGCCTAGTTGTGCATAAAAAGGAATCCTGTGCAAAATGGCACTTAAGACAAACTAAGGAAATATCAGGAAGAAAGTCAGAAACTTGAAAAGTAGCTGACTATAGAAGAAGGGCACCTCCTCACGTCCCTCTTCAATGCTGCACGGTAAGAGGCCAGAGCCAACCAAAGAATACAATACATATAATATAGATCCATGGAGTGGCCAAGATTGGGGTTATAGGTCTCCTATGACTGATGATAGCGGGAGGAAGGAGAACCAGGTTAATGATTGGATGGGCCAGCCATCTTTGTATTGACCATAGACTGTGGGGGCCTGGACGATTTGGTGCTGCTTGAGAAATGCACAGAGACCTTGGCTGCCATCCAAGAATCTGGTCTCTCTTCTGGCTTCCAATTCACGTTTATGTTCTGGAAATTTTGCCAGTAACATAGTGGATGCAACAAACTTCTTCTGACCTGACACAGACTCGGTGACATGTCACGCACCACTGACAACACCACATCCACGTCCCTGTCCCTTAACAACAGGCTTTTATAGCATTTTGGGTTTTGTTAACAGATTTTTAGATGTTGATGGTACAAGCCAAGCTAGCTGTGACAGAAAAAATATTGGGGGAAAAGGACTGGTGCGTGATTTGTACCAGGCAGCACTTAATTCTTGTAGTACTATTTTGATTTGAGTAGGGCACTAGCACCATATTAACGTGGCTGATGTGGACAGCACAAGCTAGGCTGTGACTCCAAAAACAGCGGGGAAAAAGGACCAGTGTTTTTAAACAAAAGGCAGCAGCACAAAATGCTACTACTCTGTGTGCTGGAAAAAAAGAGCTCTACCTGTGTTGTAATATATACACTAGAAAAACAGTTCAACCACTCCCTACCTAATCCACAATCTCTACCTCCCTGTACTGTGAGCTTGTTTTTTGGTTTCAGTTCTAAAAAGAACTATAGTTTTCTGGTACTATGGAGCTAGTGACAGGCTTCTTTAAATTCTGTCCCTGCTCTAGAATCTCTCCCTCTCTACAATACACTGACCTAGTATACACTTCAGGTAGCCCTAAAAAGGCCTAAACACTCTCCCTAGCAGAAGCTCAAGCTCTCCCTATGCTTCTCCAATGCTGGCTCCAGATGCAATGTGCACAAAATGGTGGCAGCAGGGCTTTTTATAGACCCGATGATGCTGGGCAGCCAGCTAATCATAGTAATGCCGCAACCAAGATGGCTGCTGCATTACTGTGATTGGTTAAGAAGCCCCTCATGTTTAGTGGCTGCAAATCAAACACCAAAACTGCTAGGCGAGAAATTTGAATATAGCGAGGTGAGTACACAAATACTCGTAATAAAACGAGTAACCCGAACACCATACTAACCATGTAAGTAGTGACTATAATGATAATAATAAAAATAAATCTTTGTATAGCGCCAATATATTCCACAGCGCTTTACAATACAGTGGTTAGAGTACAGAAAATATAATACAGTAAGTAATTACAGTAAAGAACTAATATAGTACAATAATTGAATACAAAACAATAGGCATAGAATCAATGTAAAAAAGAAAATACAAAAAATAAAGGAAGAAATGAAGGTGACCCTGCTCAAAAGAGCTTACAATCTACAATGGGATAGGGGTTGCGTAGGGTACAGGGGCTTATTGCACTAATGGTCCAGGCTGACACTCGCTTATCACTAGCTGAAAGCTCTGAAGAGGATAGCTGCGCTGCACACTCAAATTTGGTACCGTCACAATCTTATTGACTAACAGAATATAGTTTATACTTTGTGTAGCAAATGAAAAGTGTACATTTTTAAATATCAGAGAACAGCAGAATTGGAGTTGTTTTTTCATTTAAAAATTTGGAATTAGGTACTGTACCCTAAGCGATGCCAGTGACAAATACAAGTCATCCCACAAAAACACAAGCACTCCAACAGCTACATCCGCAAAAATAATTTAAAATTATGTAAGTAATTATGGCTCCTGTAACAAACCAATCATAGGATGCAGAAAACAAAAATAATCATTTCAGGTGTAAAGGGAAGTGGAGAAATCTGAAATATGTCATTATATAGATTTGATATGTATATACATCAATATATAAACTACATTTTTTATGTACTGTATTTATCCTAATGTCATTGCTTTCAACCTTTTACCCCATTTAGATGTTGCCAGTTTTGTTTGTCAATCACATTTCTACATTTGTAAGGCTGGGCAGATATTGCCGGTATGAGGTGCTTATAGGTAGGACATCATGCCAACAACTTACAACACAACTATTAAATAATTAGATCTACAGCTAGATCTTTGCATCCTAGGGTCATAGTAAACTTGTCACGTTGTTGTGATGGAATATACAAGAATATGACTGTGATTCACAAAACCCGTTCTTTTGTCTACCCACATCACT
Source organism: Allobates femoralis (assembly GCA_033576535.1). NCBI lineage: Eukaryota > Metazoa > Chordata > Amphibia > Anura > Aromobatidae > Allobates > Allobates femoralis. The sequence goes on from JARQOC010000390.1 coordinate 81,081, forward strand.
CCTGTTGTAGCAGCTGTAAATGGCATGACATGTTACAACGTTTCTTTTTGAAAATACACAAACATCAATCAGGAAAGGTTACATAATAGTCCATGGTGAAAATGTAGATAAAAAGATAGCCCAATACCAGGGCCAGCTCCAGGTTTTTATGAGCCCCAGGCAAGGGTCTCAGTGGGGCCCATTAACACATATTGGCTATATACAGGGGTTGGACAAAATAATGGAAACACCTAACGTTTTGGCACCATAATCTTCGAACATGTTATAAACATGCAAACCGTGACATATGTTAATGCTTTATTAGCTATTAATTATTTGTGTTAAGTGATATGTGTATGTAAATTAACTGTTTGTTTTGCCGAATTGTAAGAACATTGATGAGAACCTGATACCAATGGCAGACCTTTTGGATTTTCAAAAAGGCCAAATTGTTGGTGCTCGTATGGCAGGCGCTAGTGAAGCAGAAAGTGTCCGAATGCTTGGCGTGTCAAGAGGTACTGTTTCACTGTCTCCAAAATAATGACTGCGTTTGAAAGAGAAGGAAAAACTGCCGCAGCAAAGCACAGGTCCGGCTGAAAGTCGAAGTTGACTGAGAGAGACCGTCAGACACTAAAGCGAATTGTGAGAGAGGATCACAAGACCACGGCTCCGAAAATCACTGCTGAGCTCAATGAACACCAACAGAACCCAGTTTCCACCAAAACTGTTCATCGGGAGCTGCACAAATCTGGATTCCATGGAAGAGTTGCAATTAGAAAACCGTTGCTCTCAATGACAAATGTTTCCAAGCGTTTGGAGTGGTGTAGAAACCTCCAGAAATGGTCCCTCAAGCAGTGGAGACATGTGATATTCTCAGACGAATCATTGTTTACCCATTTTCCGACCTCCAGCCGAGTGTACGTTTGGAGACAGCCGAAAGAAGCAATCCATCCAGACTGCCTTCTCCCAACCGTAAAACATGGCGGAGGGTCTGTAAAGATTTGGGGTGCTATTTCGTGGAGATCCGCCAGGCCAATGATATCACATGGTATGAATCTATACCTCGGAGAATTGAGGCTGTAATCGCCGCAAAAGGTGGACCTACACCATATTAAACTAACTTTTGTTGATTTTTCCAGGTGATTCCATTATTTTCTCCAACCCCTGTATTATATATATATATATATATATATACACACATACACACACGCACACACAGTACAGACCAAAGGTTTGGACACACCTTCTCATTCTAAGAGTTTTCTGTATTTTCATGACTGTGAAAATTGTAGATTCACACTGAAGGCATCAAAACTATGAATTAACACGTGTGGAATTATATACTTAACAAAAAAGTGTGAAACAACTCAAAATATGTCTTATATTCAAGGTTCTTCAAAGTAGCCACCTTTCGCTTTGATTACTGCTTTGCACACTCTTGGCATTCTCTTGATGAGCATCAAGAGGTAGTCACCGGAAATGGTTTTCACTTCACTGGTGTGCCCTGTCAGGTTTAATAAGTGGGATTTTTTGCCCTGTCAGGTTTAATAAGTGGGATTTCTTGCCTTATAAAAGGGGTTGGGACCATCAGTTGTGTTGTGCCGACGTCTGGTAGATACACAGCTGGTAGTCTTACTGAATAGACTGTTAGAATTTGTATTATGGCAAGAAAAAAGCAGATGAGTAAAGAAAATGGGTGCCGTAATACTTTAAGAAATGAAATTAGTCCGAAAAATTGGGAAAACTTTGAAAGTGTCCCCAAGTGCAGTTGCAAAAACCATCAAGCGCTACAAAGAAACTGGCTCACATGAGGACCTCCCCAGGAAAGGAAGACCAAGAGTCACCTCTGCTGCTGAGGATAAGTTTATACGAGTCACCAGCCTCAGAAATCGCAGGTTAACAGCAGCTCAGATTAGAGACCAGGTCAATGCCACACAAAGTTCTAGCAGCACACACATCTCTACCACAACTGTTAAGAGGAGACTTTGTGCAGCAGACCTTCATGGAATAATAGCTGCTAGGAAACCACTGCTAAGAACAGGCAACAAGCAGAAGAGACTTGTTTGGGCTAAAGAACACAAGGAATGGACATTAGACCAGTGGAAATCTGTGCTTTGGTTTGATGAGTCCAAATTTGAGATCTTTGGTTCCAACCATTGTGTCTTTGTGCAACGCAGAAAAGGTGAACGGATGGACTCTACATGCCTGGTTTCCACCGTGAAGCAAGGAGGAGGAGGAGCTGTGATGGTGATGGGGTGCTACGCCAGATGACCTGGCCTCCACAGTCACCAGACCTGAACCCAATCGAGATGGTTTGGGGTGAGCTGGACCGCAGAGTGAAGGCAAAAGGGCCAACAAGTGCTAAGCATCTCTGGGAACTCCTTCAAGACTGTTGGAAGACCATTTTCTGGTGACTACCTCTTGAAGCTTATCAAGAGAATGCCAAGAGTGTGAAAGCAGTAATCAAAGCAAAAGGTAGCTACTTTGAAGAAACCTAGAATATCAGACATATTTTCAGTTGTTTCACACTTTTTTGTAAAGTATATAATTTCACGTGTTAATTCACAGTTTTGATGCCTTCAGTGTGAATCTACATGAAAATACAAAAAACTCTTTGAATAAGTAGGTGTCTCTCTCCTCCCATGTGCTCTTCCCTCAGTGCAGTCTCTCTCCTCCCATGTGCTGTCCCCTCAGTGCAGTATTCTCTCTGCCATGTGCTCTCCCTTCACGGTGCAGTATCTCTCCCCCAGTGCAATATTTCTTGAAGCATGCACTCCCCCCTTGGTGCGGTATCTCTCCCCATGCGCTCTCCCCCAATGCAGTATTCTCTCCCTCAATGCGCTCTCCCTCAGCATGGTATGACTCCTCCGATGTGCTCTCCCCTTGGTGTGGTATCTCTCCCCATGTGTTCTCCCAGTGTACTCTCCCCATGTGCTCTCCCCTGATGCAGTATCTCTACCCCCAGTGAAGTATTTTCTTCCCCGGTGTAGTCCCTCTCCCCCATGCTGTATCACTTCTCTGAAATGCTCTTCACCCCATGTGCTTTTCTCCCCTGTGCGGTATGTCACCCCCCATGCACTCTCCCCCTGGTGCAGTCTCTCCCTCCCATGCACTCTTCCACTGGTCCAGTCTCTCCCCTCCCATGCATGCCCCCCGATGCAATCTCTCCCCTCCCATGCACTCTCCCCCCAATGCAGTCACTCCCCTCCCATGCGCTCTCCCCAGTGCAGTCTCTCTCCCTCCATGCACTCTCCCCTTGGTGCAGTCTTTCCCCTCCCATGTGCTCTCCTCCAGTACAGTATCTCTCCTTCCATGCGCTTTCCCCCTGGTGTGGTATATCTCCTCACATGCACTTTCCCCACTGCAGTATCTCTCTTCTCATGTGCTCTCCCCTCAGTGTGGTATCTATCCCTCATGCGCTCTCCCCCCAAGGTGTGGTATCTCCCCCCCATGCAATCTCCCCCAGTGCGGTATTTCTCACCACATGATCTTTCCCCCATGCGCTCTCCCCTCGGTGCAGTATTCTCTCCCTACATACGATCTCCCCCCAGTGTGGTATCTCTACACCCATGCACACTTTCCTCAGTGTGGTATCTCTCCTCCCTTGCACTCTCCCCCGCTGCGATATTTCTCACCATGTGCTCTCCCAGTGCGCTCTCTCTCCTTATGTACTCTCCCCCGGTTCGGTATCTATCCCCATGTGCTCTCCCCGAGCGGTACCTCTCCCCCATGCACTCTCCCCTGGTGCGGTCTCTCTCCACCAATGTGCTCTCCCCCGGTGCGGTATCTCTACCCCCAGTGAAATATTTTTTCGCCCCAAGAGCTCTCCCTCCTGGTGTGGTCTCGCCCCATGCGCTTTCCCCCAGTGTGGTATCTCTCTCCCGATGCGGTATTCTCTCCCCCAAACAATTTTCCTCCCGATGCAGTATCTCAATCTCCCATGCGGTATTTCTCCTTACATGCGCTCTCCCCCTGGTGTAGTCTTTCCCCTTCCATGCAATCTCTCATCCTATGTGCTAACCGCCAGTGCAGTCTCTCTCCCTCCATGCGCTCTCCCTCTGGTGCAGTCTCTCCCCTCCCATGCGATCTCCCCCAGTGCAGTATCTCTCTTCCCATGTGCTTTTCCCTCAGTGCGTTATCTCTCCCCATGTGCTTTCCCCTCAGTGTGGTATCTCTCCCTCTTGCGCTCTCTAATCAGTGTGGTCTCTCTGCCCTTGCGCTGCACACTCCCTTCATGCGCTCTCCCCCCACAGTGCAGTATCTCCCCCCCAGTGTGGTATTTCTCATCCCATGCACTCCCCCTTGGTGCAGTATGTCTCCCTAATGCGCTCTCCCCTTGGTGCAGTGTCTCTCCTCCCATGTGCTTTCCCCTCGGTGTGGTATTTCTTTGCCCATGTGCTCTCCCCTCAGTGTGGTATTTCTACCCCATGTGCTCTCCTCTTAGTGCAGTATCTCTCCCCCATGTGCTCTCCTCTCAGTGCGGTATCTCTCCCCCATATGACTTCTCCTTGGCGCGGATTCTCCCCCCATAGGCTTTTCTCCTTGGTGTGGTATCTCTCCCCCATGTGCTCTGCCCCTGGTGCAGTCTCTCATCTCTCCATGAGCTCTCCCAAGTGCAGTCTCTTTCCTTCCACGCGCTCTCCACCTGGTGTGGTATTTCTCCTCCCATGCATTTTCCCCTCAATGCAGTATCTCTTCCCATGTGCTCTTCCCTCAGTGTGGTATCTCTCCCCATGCGCTCTCCCCAGTGTGGGATCTCTCCCCATATGACTTCTCCTTGGTGCTGATTCTCCCCCCATAGGCTTTTCTCCTTGGTGTATCTCTCCCCCCATGACCTGTCCCCCCTGGTGCGGTCTCTCCCCTCCCATGCACCCTCCCCCAGTGCCGTCTCTCCTCTACCATGTGCTCTTCCACATGCAGTATCTCTCCTTCCATGCGCTCTCCCACGTGCAGTCTGTCCTTTCCCATGCGCTCTCCCACGTTCAGTCTGGCCTCTCCCATGCGCTCTCCCACGTGCAGTCTGTC